>JAVQJG010156007.1:0-25996 GCA_036024015.1 Craterocephalus amniculus
ACACACATATATACACATTTCTAGAGGGTCTCAGTACAAATTACAAACACATTAAGTGTCAAATTGAAGTTGCGCAACCGGTGTCAAAATATCAATCGATGGCTCAGGCCAATACAAAAGTTCACTGCCGCTTTGGGCGTTTATCTCAAAAGGTTATCAAAAGTCAATAAAACAGTCAACTTGCAAACAACAATGTTTTAACCTTTCATAATACTAGTCAGCCAAATGTTCGGCTGCGGTTTTAACGATATACAATAATGTGCAAGTTGACCACTAATCTTGGCTGTGCTGACCATGGCTACGGCTGTAATATATTAACACTCCGTAGGCTCTATTTAGTTAATATGGAATATGACTGTTTGACAAAAAACGCCAACTGATGATGCCACAGCGGGAGCACAGGTGGTGAAGCCAAATGGGAAATGACAGGTGAACCGGATCTTTTAAAAGGGAAGCTGCCCGCCACAATCAAGGCACGGCAGGAAGTGGCTCTACGTGACCTGGGTTACATGTGTTTCAAAGAGTACAGTCCAGTTATTAATAATAACTGGACATGAATTTAGTTCACAGATAATAACTTATTATCTGTGATCTAAATTCCACATTTCTTATCAGCACAAAGCACTACTTAATGCTTGTTATAATTACTAACCATGTCAGTAAGCAAAGCTGACCTGTTGAGTGGAACTCAGTCAGCTTGAGTGGGGACATCATTCTGACCTTTAACCCATATTCTGAGGCAAAAGGAGTGCAGCTTATAGCACCAGACTACGGGTCCAAGAGCTATTCTGACAGCTGCAAAGGTAAGATAAAAGGTCTAGAACATTTAGGACCCACTGTAAAAAAACCTCTTAGGCACTTTGATATTACAGCATGACCCTGTGATGGAGTGATGACCCAACAAGTCCCTGCCTCTCACCTGAAAGAAGCTGGAAAAAACATCAGGCCTCAAGTGACCCTTCACTGGATAAAGCAGTTATAGAGGATGGATGGATGGATAGATGGATGGATGTTTACAGCACATCATGAATGGCAGATGAAGCTCTGATGACTGTCTCTATGTTGTTAGTAATATTGAGATCACTGATATTGAAGTTGCATTATTGCAGATAAAAATCTCCAAAAGAAAAAAAAAAAAAGATAAAGTGGCTCAGTTGGTCCAAAACTCAGATAAAATAGCCTTTATCTGACAAAAATGTTGAAAAATGTGTACAATTTTACAAAATTTTCCTACCCATGTTCCACAAAGGGATGCACTGTAAGTCTTAGTATAATAGTGCTGTTCAACATCTCCATACATTGCCAGCTTCCATGTCTAGGTAATACTGATTTGGCCACAAACGCTTGTAAGGAGGAAAGAGGGGAAGTGCTAATATGCAGACCTTCATGATCTGGTATTTTCTCCATCTTTGAACTTTTCCAATTCTTTACCCATTTATGAGGTCTTTTTTTGCACTCTCACCTGCAAATGATAAGGGTTAGGCAGTACAAGTACATGACTGAGATTTGATTTATTACACACGGTATGCCTTTAACAAACAACATATGGTTAGAGCTATGTTATCAGACTGTGATCAGACCTAATTTTGGTCAATTTTAAGTTAACATTGCATGATAGAAAACAAGTCAGGATATATTCTCCCCTTATAATTAACAACCATGGGCTGTCACAGTTGGAATGGACAGGCAAGAGTGTACCTGATTCTCTACTGGTAGCCGTGTAGCCCTGACAGCCCTGTGTCAGGGTGAAATGTGACAGTGCTACACTTTGGGCATGCAGACAAACTTAACTATCCACTCTTTTAATGCTAAAACTGACAAAAGAGAAATGACCAACAGATTTGCAATTGACCAACCTGTTTCAGCAGCATTGACAGATTAATAAGTTTTCATAGTAGAAATGGCAGAGGAAAGCCATCTTTACCTCCCTGAAGGCGCCCTGCTCTGTGGCTGCTCAGTTTACCTGACTGGATGGGATGCGCTGAAAAAAATAGTTTTGTCGTGTCAGGATGCTGGTTCAGTGATAATAAAGTTTAATTGAACTCAATTGAATTATAGTTACATAATTATACATTGTTGCCACTGAAAAACAGAATAACCCAGATTATCAGGTACAGGTAAAATGTCCATTGTGAGAAAGATTGCTGTATCCAGTAATCCTGGAGAAATATTGAACAGTAGCTGATAAAAATATATAAAAAGAACATAACAAAACCCAGGTTACTGTATGGGAAAACTAAATGTGGGATTAATAATCTGTACTTGTGAGGGAAAATCTTGTTAAGATATTGATATTGTGCAGATATTATGCAGACAATGATATTTGGACAAATTAATTTACCAGAGTCCTACTGACAAAGATAAAACATGACTGAAGCCATGAATAAATAGAACTAAATAATAATAGAATAAATAGAAACACTTCCAGAATAAAAGGAAGCCTATCTTTCATTCTAAATATTCTGTGTAGCCTACTAATGACGTGATGTGTGTTAAAAAAGAAAAGCACGCCCTAAATGAGCATCTTCTGTGTCAAATCCAGTTAAAAGTGCCTTCGCCCCGGGTCACTAAAGACTGTAACTCTTAGCAGCACAGCCACCATGAAATGACTTCATTTGAGATAAGTGTTTGATTTCTGGGATTTTCATAACCAGTTATGAGCTTAAAATGATTACTCTCCAAAAACCATTTCTCAGAAATCCTAAGTACCCAAAGATGTTTAATGTGTTTGCATAATTAAAAATTCATAAGCACAAATATGAATCTATTAAATGAGGCTTGTTACATTTGAGATGTTGTGCTTGACTGCACAAAAAGGAAAAGAAGATGTTTACTGCATACATCTATCTTACGTTCATATTGTCGAAAACTGAATACACTCATAGCACAGATGTATATCATATATGAGTGTTTACACTGTTTCTGGGCTTCTTACATTTTTGATATGTAAATGACTAAACATTCTTATTTTTCAATATACAAACATTGCCTCATTATATTGGTCTTTCACCAAAAATTCCCTTTGGCATCCAGTACAGTATGTCTGACTGTTGGGGATCATTATAGGGTGTTTTAATTAGACTAGCAATTAAGAAAGACAAACAACAAAACCATTTTTGGTCACGTAGGCTCACAAGGTCATTTTTGCATGTTTCATCCACAGTTGCTGTTTAGCTCGACGACTGCAGTATTTTGTTAGGCAAAGCAGTGTAAAATTCAGCTGGAAAATCTCACCACTGCCATGAACTTTAAAGTCCTTTCTGTAACCTTTTGTAAATAAAAGCCCTGAGCAATGCTGGACTTTCCTGTATCTCAGGAACTGCTGTTACAGCTACTGCTGGTAAAATAATGAGGTAATATATGCTTTATGTTCTGTAAGAAAACACTAATAAGAACTGTGAGCTGCAAAACGAAGGCTTTAACAGTGGATCCATCAGAAATGTTTAATTTTAGTGAACTATGATGCAAACCGTGCAAGCTGTGACAAATCACGAAACACATTTGTTTGTGTTTTACTAAGTAAAACATTTGAAGCCATTAAAGTCATCATAGGGTCTACTGTTGAGTTAATTAGGTAAAAACAAAAAAATCTAAAAACCTGTGCGATAGGTGCAATATAAATTTTCTCTTTTGGACATGATGTTTATTTTTGAGCGAGAAGGATCTCACAGTTGATGAGTCATGAGATTTCACAATCCCAGAGTTGATGTCAGATTCCGAGAATCATGTTTGTTTGTTTTTTGATTTGGACAAAAAAGAAATTTCCGGATCAAAGGCATCATCTCTCAGCAAATATAAATACTCCCAGCAGCAAAAATACATCACACTCGAGGAAAGACACTACATTGCCGAGAATGAATTCTGTCAACAGTTGGTAAGTTAAGGTCTATTTTCTTTTTGGTTTGTTATTTGTAAATCCCTCCAAATAATTCAGGTTTAAAACTTTCTACCACCGTATGAAATGGAAAAATACCAAAAACATAATCCAGAACTGAGCCGTATAATTGAAATCTGTCAGTCAAAGCTTGATTGAACTCTGATAAAAACCTCTCATTGTGTAAATTTTCCAAAGATTATTTAGATTTTATTTTGGTTAGTAGTTCTAAACCAGTTCTAAAAGCTCAAACTTGATCAATAAAAAGCTTGTCAGTGCAATATCTAATTTCTTTTTTTTCTAGGCCTAACTTAGGCTCCACTAATGTAGAAGAGGACGAACTTTTTTTTTAATCTTTTCTGTTGTTTTTCAAAGGTTTTCATTTGCTGTGGTCCTCCTGACTGCATGGCCCTGTATGGCAGAAGGGGTTATAAAAGGCTCTGTGTCAGGTAATGCACAAATATTCAATAACACTAAAATGTATGTGCTGATTAACTGGGTATATTAGCAAAACATTCCTTTCTTGTAATTTTTCTATTCACATAATGATGCAGCAGAGAAGTAGGTACCTTTGTGCAATAAACCTGACTCAGATTACAGTAACAGGGAATTAAGAGGGTTGTGCAAAACTTGACAAAAAGTGGATGGAGACCATATTTAGTGTTGCAGTAGAGAAAACATCTAAAACTTGAAGAACAGTGGCCCTGGGGGTCCAGAGTAGAAAAGCAGTCTCACAACAGTTTATGTCATCAAGCTTGACTTTCACCTGGGAGGTTGTGGGATCAATTCCCCTCCCGGGCCCTCTGGTCGTCCTGCCACATATATGCATATATAATTACGTATACACATATTTCCAGGTGTTACTTGTATCTGTCAGTCGTGAGGAAAGTGCAGGTTATTCAAAGTAAATTCTATAACTTTAAACAGGAGTAACCAGGTATAACATTTTTTGAGTATCCAGACAGTTTAGGTGCATAAATATCAGATACAAGTGAAGTTTGAATTTAAGGGAGGAAACACCAGTGACAGACTTACAGAAGAGTGATATGATTATAGTTAATGTATAGTAAGATAAGACAATTGCACAGCCGGACTCAAACCTGCTGACCAGATGTTGCTTGAGAAAGTTGTCGGGAAAAAAAGATCAATTAAAAAACTGAATGTGAAACAACACCAAAAACAGAAACACACAAAATTCTAAATAATGTGAAAAGAGAAGCATGATAATGCTAATACTGTATGTGAAAACTTTGTTCAGGAGTTACCAATCTGACATCTGCTGCTCTAAATGCACCAAATGTCAGATGCATAGTACAGAACTAAAAGTGACCGGAATGCTACTTTATACGTTTACATTAATACCTTGTATTTAAAACTGTTCAAGATGTCTACAATTCAGTAGAATACATCCAATAAAAACTCTGAAAATACTTTTAACATGATTTAGTTATACAGACAGTATTGGATTAAGAAATAGATGTTAAAGAGAATGGTTAAATAATCAGACATGAAACTCCTCTGCTAAAAGTAATAGGCAAGTTGATAATCAGACTTAATGATAGTGATTTACAGAAACTGATTGCTTTATTACTCCTAAATTACCCTCTTCGCTATTTGTAGGACTCATTTAATGGTGATCTATCCAATAACTGTTGAAATAATTGAATCTGGACCAAAGTGATGTTTGACACTGCTATGGCTCAGTTAAAATTAACAGCATATGCTGAGCTTGAAAAGGTTATGGTGCTATTTACAATGGCATACCTTGGAAGACCATACAGACCTAAACATGAGGTCCACGTTTAGAATGACGAGTGATATTTATAGAATGAATAAAAAGTTTTTATGTGCAGCCGAATGATGCAGGATAGGCAGGTAGACTCATACAGCTGACTGAGCTGGCTTCATCTGGTAGGTGTTGCCATAAAACGGTGTAGTAAGGAGTCGTAATCACTAAACACAGTGCTTTTGTGCAAGGCAAGGCAAGTTTATTTTTATAGCGTTTTTCAGGTCCAAGACAATTCAAAGCGCTTTACATACAACATAAGAATCACAATAAGATGAACACAAAATGAAACACAAAATCATTCACAAAATCAAACACAAAATCATTCAAAATTGGCGATTAAGTCTAAAGTAAAATGCACATCATGATCTAATGTTCCACTTGTTTGCAGCATAATAATAGCTAAGAACTGCTTCTCTAAATATATCAAAAACGGTGATTAGATATCATTTTAAACACGGAATCAATCTAAAACAATGATTAAGTCTAACATAATGATCTTGTTTGCAGCACATTAAGTCAAAAGTAAAAATGCTAATGTTCCACTTGTTTGCAGCATAATGATAGCTAAGGACTGCTTCTCTAAACATATATCACTACATGAAATTATGGTCTTACATATTACAAAGCCAGCTTTAACGTGAAGTCTTTACACCTTCTCAACAGCCTTGATTCGGGTCGTTATAACTTCAAGAAGTAAAACTAACCGGATATTCTTCTTCCTTTAGTTCTGAAACCATTGTAAGAAGGAAAGTCTTCTGTTTGTCTGATTTTCTTCCAAACAAAACAATAGACAAAACAATCTGAATCCAATTAAATATGTGACAATCTGCTCGAGGGATGCTAAAAATTCTGTACTGATAAGAGAAGTATTTTTCTTTTTATGGCAAAATAACGAAGTGAGGAAAACAAAGGAAACATTTTCCATTCATACAATCTTGTAATGCACCAACCTAATAAGCAGGTTCATTAACTTAATAGCTTGTAAGATCATATCTGCTGCACTAATTGATTTTCTAAGTGAGACCATAAAAAATCATTTTGGCAAATTAACCCTGCCACGTTGTGAACCCACAGAAAGATCAGTCATGAGCATACAGGTCTCCTCAAGATGTACATATCACCGTGTAGACACAGACACTTTGAACAAGAGGGTGAAAATGGTGTCTGTGGAGGCCAGAAACAGCAAGCGGGAAAGGGATTGCTCCAGAAGATACACACAAGTAGACCTTGGCAAAGAATATGCTTGCTGGAGTGTGATGAAAGGCAGTGTAGATGCAAAGCTCACTCTCTGTTTGCCTCAGACTGGTCAGTTAGCTCATTGTGTCGCAAACGTACCAAAATATAATGCACTCTTTGACATCTTTCAGCCAACATTTATTCAAAATAATGGCAGCAACTGCATGACGAGCTGAAGAGCTGGCAGTATAGGCGACATCTGTCTTTATTTTGCTGTTTATTTTGCTGAAATGCTGCTAGTAGAAGCAATCACTACAGACCAAAGCTAACGTGACTCTCTAAACCTGTGAGGCTGGTTTGCATCCAATAAATGCATTTCCTATAACTAATGTAAACATCGATGAATTAACCTAACAATTAGCAACTGGTTTGGTTTTGTTTAATGGTTTTCATATGCTTTTAAATGGGAAACAGTACTGCATTAGCTAAGGGCAAATGCTGCCATTTTCATAATTATAAGATACTGACATGAGTTGTACCAAAGTTACTGTTTCATTCCATATCCAAGAAAAGACATGGAAAAAAGAAAGACTTACGATTATAAATGAACAAATGCTTTTTTTCCCAGCAACTGGACCAGCATCACTCCGTTCCAGGCGGATGGTTGGGGGAAACCTGGCTCCTCATGTCCCCTGGCAGGCCATGATCTACCTGTCTGATAGTGTGCTGGATGGGGGCTATGCAGGAGGTGCTCTAATCTCTGATCAGTGGGTGTTGACAGCTGGCAGAAATCTTTTTGTAAGGAAGAGTCGACAGGACATTCAAGGAAAAGATCCCGTCATCCCTAAAGTGTACCTTGGAATCTCACAAAAAGCAGAAGCTGGTGCATCTAAAGAGGTTGCTGTAGAGAAGGTCAGCAAATACTGCCATGGCTCATAAAGTGCTGGAAAACGCTAAATTAAAGGAAATTGGTAATGCAATGTAATGTACGGACATTGATTGATTTCTTGATTCTTGATGAATGTTGCTAAAACAATGATACATTTAAAATGCTTTTTATTAGGAGCTGTTAAAAAGATTAGAAAGAAGACTTTATGGTTTATAAATGACATCCACAAGGGGTCAGAAAATGACTACAAATAAAACAGATGTTTTTTTAATGCTATTACATATCCTTTTTAAATTTTCAAAGTGTTGTTTTTGAAATACGTTGAACTTAAATGTCTTCTGGCATCTTAAACTTCTGAAGAAGAAAAGTAGTCTCTGAGCAATTCAAACTCATGCAACCTGTGACAAGTGGCTGCAGAAAGAGATGTTTGTTTAAAGATGTTTCAGTGTGAAACAGAGAAGGACATCGCTTTTCTTTTTTTTAAAAATGGGAACATTGAAGGTCACACTAACGTTTCCTTTCTGCAGGTCGTTCTCCATCCGGGCTTCCAGAATCAGTCTGACTGGGACAACGACCTGGCACTGATCAAACTCAAACACCCTGTCATTATGAGTGATAAGGTTACTCCCATCCCTCTACCAGAAAGAGGACAGGATCTTGAGAACGTAATGGGCAGATCAGGAGTTATCACTGGCTGGGGCTGGGGGGTCCACCTCACCTCCGCTACATTGCTCAAACACCTTGTTCTCCCTCTGGCTAATCACTCTGACTGTAAGGCAGAATATGAACGCATTGCACTCACACCAGCAGTGGATGACAACATGTTCTGCACTGGACCCACAAAGTTTGAAGAAAATGTTTGTTTTGGCGACGCAGGAGGAGCTCTTGCTGTCAGAGATGCTCTAACTGGGGACGTATATGCAGCAGGAATCCTTTCCTATGACAAATCCTGCAGCAGATACAAGTATGGAGTCTATATGAAGATGTCCTCATATCTGCCTTGGATCCACAGCATCATCCGGGGAGATACAGAAAAATCATCTTTTCTGCGTTCTGCTGCAATGTCTAAGATGTACCCATGGCAGCCGTAGAGCTTCAGGCTGTTTTCTGCTATATTAGAGAGGAATTCTTGCAATATATTCTCAGAAAATGTTTGTTATTTAACAGCTGCTATGTGTAACTTAAATGTTTGACTGATCTGACAAAAAATTAATAAAAACATGATATTTTATCTGACCATGTTGATTTATGAATTCACCTACATTTTAAACGTTTCATTCACAAATTAGAACATTTTTCTAGTCAACAATATAATTTTCCTGATAAATATATAAGTGTATCAAATGAGTAAATGTGTCGCCCCCGGGAGGAGAGTTTTAAGAACAGACATCTGTGCCCACCCTGGAAGTTTCTCTGATGCATGTTCAACTTTTAAAGGAGAGCTTAAAAGCTTCAAAGGTTGAGACAATATTTCATCATGTGAAGTCAAAAGCATAAAAACACGTTAACAAGTTAACAATGGATTACAGGTGGATGGCATAACTCACACTATGCATTTCAAGTCTGCAGAAACTAAACTTCAAAGATATCTTTTTCTGGCAGGTGTGTCCACTCTGCTAAGAATCATGAACTGTCTCCACCACAAAGGCCCTGGAAAGTGGCGTGATGACAGCTGCCTGTCCAGTCGATACAGTACGATTAGAGAAGATAAGGGGGAAGAAATAAAAATCAAAGACAGACATGACTGGCTTATTCCTCTGGGGTATTTTTCAGTTGTACAGGAGGAAAAAACAAGCTTGAGGCATGAGGAGACAGATGTTCTTTTTTACTCTCGGCTCAAATATGTAAGTGAGTTTTTTGATCAGTTAATTACGAATCAAAAGATTCAGAAGACAGCCTCAGCACAGGAAACTGCTGCTGGCTTAGATTTATAAAGCTGCTGCAAATAGGAACTATTTTGATTACCTTAAGGAAATCACACTCGCTCTCTCTCTCTCTCTCTCTCTCTCTCTCTCTCTCTCTCAGAGAGAAACTTGCCCCTGGTATTTTGCTTGAATTAGAGGTTTATCTAGTATGTGTTAGTATGAACAGACAAAAAAGGAAAAGATGGCTTCCAACAGGCAAAAAGTACAGAAAAACAATTTTATCATCAAACAGAAGCAAAAGATTTATTGGTTGCTACTGATATAGATATTGTTGAGACAAGATTTGAGGTATTGATACAGGAATCAGCTGGCCTTTCTTCAAGCGGACAACCCTTGACTGGTTGGTTAAGGCCTCAAATCTCTTTTAAAGTGAGCAGAGAAATCAGATTTTTCTTAAAACCTTTAAAACCTAGAAGCAAGAAGCTACGTTTAAGATTATTAAAAGATTGTGCCTTCTGAAGTGAAAACCATTTAGAAATCAGTTTATGTTTTTCTCACTTCTGACAAACTACTCCAATTTTGTGAGGTTTTGCCCAAGCTTTTGCTCACTATTGCAGGGATTTTGTCAATAAAGAATTCACTTGGGCATTTCTTTTTCCTAAACATCAGAACAGACTTTTACAACATTCAAAAAGACCTTTCTTACATTCTTTCTTATGGGACTGCCTCATCTCTTCCATTTTCCCTCCCATGTTTGATGTCTGATGTCTTTTGTTGTCATTCTTTTGCCTCTCTGTGAAGTTAAGATTCAGCCTGAAAAAAGAAGTCCTTTTAAAAGACGGAACTCAAAGCTTCAGGTCAACTTCAATTTACTACCACACGATACACCTAGCCCTGCCATGGAAATGGAAATTAAATGGCTAATTATTCACACCTTGCAGCATGTTTGAATAGTCTTCCATCATAAAACATGATTTTCTTTTCACTACTCTTTATGAGATACAGTTTTAATCAAAGTTTTTTCCTTTTTATATGACCATGACCGTTTTCAAGTGTCTTAAATCAATCAATAAGAAAAATCAATTAGATCTAACTCACATGTCCAATCCCCTCTCAGCCTGACTGTCTCAAAACCAAACATCCAACCCCTTCCACTAGCATGTTGTTCAGCTTCCTCAGGCATTTAAACTTATTCAGACTTCACTATCTCTACTCTTTCATCTATATAGGGCATCAGTTCAAATCAATTTTTCTTATTCCAAATTTTAGTTTAGGATGCACCTTTTCTCTGCAGAACATTGCACTGAAAAAAATAAAAGCAGTTTTATTCTCTTTACGCACTAGTATAAGGCAAATTTATTTAAATGGCACATTTCACGTGAATGACAATTAAGGTTGCTTTACATAAAACATTAGAAGTGGGGTTGCTTTGAGACCGATACCAGTAGTTGTTTCTGTACCGATACTGCTCTAAAGTATTTGTACTCTTACTTGTTAAAGTCAATCAATACAAGGAACCGATCCTAATTTATTGCCCACAATGTTTATTTTCTCTTGAAATTTTAGTTGTCTTTGTCATTTCATTTATATTTAATTTTTTTTATTTATTTTACTATTGTTTGTTGTAAAAAGCAGAGAAGAAAATAAAACCTGTCTTACAATTTATTGCATTTTTTTAGTGTGGTAGAAGTATCGGTATTGATAATCGGCAATCACTCAGATTCAAGTATTGGTATGGTATCGGTTTGGAAAAATAGTGGTATTGTTGTATAATTAGAAGCATTACAGCACAGTGCAGAAGAAGTATTAAAAAGCACATGATAAACAAACGTTTTAAATACAATAAAGAAACACTCAAAGAAGACAGGATCAAATGCATGACCTAAAAGTTAATCACTTGTTCTGATCTAGTGTAGACCACATAACAGACTAAATAATATGATTGTCCCATCTTTCTTACTCTGTGTGTTATACCTCTTGAACAATCTGAAGGACCTCAAACCAAAAACCCGAATCATGATAGTTTCTGCAGGTGTCAACCAGACAAAAAATTAGTGTTGTAATATAAGTTTGTAATTATCATGCAAGTGGACCTTAATGGCAGAGGACCCACACAAAGATGAGGAAAACCTACCGGCAGATTCCTTTAAAAAAACAGAGCAACTTGTCTATAAAATACCTCATGACTCTGCAAGCACATATTTTTATGACGTGCTGCATATCTAGGATCAAAAGTGAGCAGAAAAGGCTTTAGAGACAAACCAGTGAAGTACATCCAGAATCATTTAGTGTATTGACCTCTTTCAATACGAAGTGAAAAAGTAAGAAATACTTTTCTTTTCGTAGCAGATTTGCAGCAGGACGCGCTCTTCTATGGCTTCTGAAATATTAATACTGCTGTCAAAGACCATTACTCTTTGCCAGTCTCAGAGCATGCTCTCTGTGGCTCCATCACTCCTCTGAGTACTGACTGAGGTCACAACACCAGCAGACTCGTTCTGCAGTTTGAACCAGATCTTGTGTGCATTTTTATACATAGAACCAAATTTGCTTCTTGTAAAGGCTGAATTCATGCAGTTTTTTATAGCCCGGAAGCCAGTACAAGAAATTCTTCTTCCCGTTGTGCTATGTTTACAGAGGAAACCAGACAAGTTCGCTGCCCTGCAGAATTTGGAGTTTTCATTGTTGTGTGTATTTCAGTAGATTGGTCTTCAGTAAAATTAAACAGCAGATTATGATCAGATTTGTTTATTTTAACAACAATAAGAGGAGTGTTCATCCATCCTGGCACATAAAATCATTCATTCAATTGATTTTGTTCCACAGAAATGTGATGTTGAGGGGAAAGGTTTTGTTGAATGATAACACTGTATCAGAAAAGATCCAGATCAATAGTACAGTAACTTCCACTATGCTGCTGGAGGGTTTTAATGTGCTCTGCTGCTCTGTAGTCACATGAACTTGCAACTTAAGCTTTTTCATATAAGAAGTTAATTTGTCCTTTGGTCATGTATAGGGTTTATTTGCAATAACTTTAGTTTCCTTGTTTTGTTCTGAATGCCTCTTTATGGCAAATTTCTCATCCTGGTATTTAATCACAGACCTCGAAGGTCACTGAGGAGACACAGAGATACTCGTATTTGTTCCTTTTCTGCTTGGGTTCAACCATGACAGTTTCTAAATGAGCTCATACTCACGGCACCGATGAGTTCACTTGCCCAATTAAAGCTATTGTTCACAAGAAATAAATGTTTGATCCATGATTAAGAAGCTGTCCAAGGTTTGACTGAACAAAATAAAAAGGACAGACTTTTTAAAGTGTAAGTTTCTCTGAACTGTTGTCTAAACCATTTGAAAAGCATGATGCATTTAATGAACCTTTTGTTAGCATCCAGTAATTCAGGATAATATTGATGCCTTCATTAGAAAGCTGTGACCTACTTTCACACAGATTTTGGAATTGGGTTGTAGGACAGATTACAAAGGGAAAAAAAGTACTGCAAAGTTTTCTTGTTGCCAATGTGAAAAAAAAAAATGTAATAACGATGTAATATCCTGCTATGACTGTGTACTAATTTAATTGTAGAGCGTACTTTCTGTGGAGGTATTTGACTGCATGGAGTGCACTCATGAAGGACTCAAGGGGCAAAATAAATAGACCCCTGACCATTTTGGAAAACATTACGGTTTGATTTTTGGAGAAACAGTGAGAGTCGGCCCAAACCTGTAATTAGCTGTGATGTGGGTCGCATCATTGAAATGATACATGCTCAATTATTCAGTTTGAAAAGGAAGATAAGGTTAGGCTGGAATGAGGAAACCCAAGACTTAAATAATAGTTGATTTAGAAAGTTATTTATGTTTCATTTCATTTTAGATAAATCAGTTTTATGGTTTACAACTGGTATGTGTCCTCCTGTATTTAAAAAGGAACAAAAAAAGTGTTATTAAACACGTGATGGCCTCTTGTTTATTATAATATTCATTTTAAGATTCAATTGCTAGTTTTTTGGAAACCTTAAAAATACAATTAAAAACCCACCTCACCGGCTTTTGATATTGGAGCTATACATTGGATTTTATCCATTATATTACAAATAGTCATATTGTTTACTAGGGCTGTCCCGATACCACTTTTCACTTCCGATACCAATACACAGCTGTGTTTTCCTATGTCTTGATTTAAATGTGGATTCATATATCCAATCACATTCATGCATCCAAATTCACATGATTTAAAAATAGCCTAAGATACTTTGCTTAATCTGCAGCTGCTAGGTGCCTACACAGAAGAATAGGATTATGGAGCTATCGGCCAATAAATGCCATGCAAATGCCAAGACTGTCACCTCCTCCTGTCCCAGGCTCCACCACCTGCCACGACTTCCCTCAAAGCTCCTGGTCTCATTACCAGTGTCTTAATAGGGGGCAATAACACTTTTGACTCAGATGTTTGTTTGTTTTTTAAGTTTGAAATGTTATTATTTCTACTAGTATCTTAATAATGGGAGGAATACAGTACTTACAACATAGGTGCAATACAACCAAAAAAAAAAATATAGTAGAATATAGAAGGGAATAAACAGAAAAACACAGCTGATCAGAGTGAAAGCTGTAATTTAAATATACTAATTTCACACATTAGACTCTGATGAGGAACAAAGCCTTAGTCTAGCTTCATGCAGCTTTTCCCCCTCGAGGAAAACGTTTTTTAAGAAGATTTGTATGAGAGTCTTTGTTTTTTCATTTCCGTGCTGTCATCCTGGTGCCATGAAAGACTGAGAAATGTACAGTGCACACACTCTTCTTTGGCACTATCTTCTCATAGGTTGTCATGTTGCCATATAACATCAAGACGGAAAAGGTCAGCTTGCTTTCAGCAGCAGCTCTGCAAAGATGCACCCCTCCTCTACCTCCAAGCAGCCTACCACAGTAGGACTGAAGCAGCTTTCCAACACCTGTTTCTCACCTTCAACTAAAGATTTTCTTTGTCAGACAGTCCCTCTGTTCTGCAGGGCTTTCACGCTCACCTGACTCAAGCTGAAAGTACAGACATTGTTTCACCCTAAGAGCTCATTTCAGAATAATGGAAATGTTTTTTTCCACTTTTTGCAGTGTTTGCAGCTAATACTTGACTATGAAAAAGGTATTTATCTACACTTAGAAATTCAACCCAACACAATTGGGTGTATCAGTGTAAGTGAACAAAGTTCCCCTGGCCTCATAACCATAGCTGACTATCGGTACAAGGTGAAACAAACACTTTTTTTATGCATGCACCATAAAAATGCCTAAATGGTTTCGCACCAGATAGTAAAGGTGGTTAAAGTAACGTTATCGAATGAGTAGCTTTTAATTGTTCCAAGATATGAATTTGTATCCCAGAATGATTTCATCTTTGCAAATGCATCAGAGTTTAAAAACCTATTAAAAGCCATCTTTTCTCACCAACTTTCCAGCATTGGGCCATCTCTTGGGATGATACAATTTTAGGCAGTTTATTCATTTTATTTATTACTTTTATGATTATATGATTAAATTGGCTCTTACAGTCAGTACTTTCACAACTGTTCGAAATAAGCTTTGTGATAAAGTCAACTTGACAACAATGTTTTGTATGTGACTTGGTGTGAACTGGGACAAGCTATAACACTTTTTTGTGGCTTCGTATGAAGACTTTTCATCACACTCTAAACTCCTACAATCAATACAATGATGCCAACATAGAATAAAACACACTATAGAGCCCACAAGAAAACATGCTGATGGTGCTGTCACACTGCGGGACTGGATTTCTGCCTCCAGTCATAAACAGAATGTTGATTAATTTAAGATTTGGCATGTGAATGCAATTCATGCTACCAGATATCATTTTTCGCATTGCCTTAAAATCCTAAAAGATACAGAATATGAAGTTGTCTGATGGCCAGAAGAAAAGTATAAAGGCTTGGAACTTCATTGTATGTGGCAGTTTCGTTATTCACACATTGTCCATGTACTTTCTTTCATTTCTGACTATATGCTTACGCCGTGTTCACACCAACAGCTGCATTTCGCGTCCGCGCATAGATTTGTACGCGCGAATACTGTGTGTCAACTCACTTGATTTGAGCGTTTTTTACGCGAGAATTTAGCTTTTTTCCCGCTAAAATGAAGCGTTTTTTCCGCGCGAACAAAAACTCTCTACTCGCGAGTCAAACAACTGTTCACACGTCATCAACATAGCAGCCCCGGCGGCGACAAGTTATGAGAACCACCAGAGTTGCGGTGTTGTACCTGGTATGGCGAGTGAAAG
This sequence comes from Craterocephalus amniculus, assembly GCA_036024015.1. Lineage (NCBI taxonomy): Eukaryota > Metazoa > Chordata > Actinopteri > Atheriniformes > Atherinidae > Craterocephalus > Craterocephalus amniculus. Next base: position 15,889 of record JAVQJG010156007.1, read on the forward strand.
GTGACACGGATTCTCTGCCTAAGGAGACTGACGTGTCACATCGTAACAAGTTGTGCTTGCATGCGGACTCCACCTCGTCCACGTCTCTTTTTTCCTCTTCCACAGACGGTAGCCACTCGCTGCTACCTGCCGCTGCAGACAGGCTGTTGCTGCTCCAAGAAGTTGCATAAAAATAAAAATGGCTGGCATTAAAATTTTTATGTTTTGGATCATAACGATGAATAATTAGAATAAGCTCAGCTCATGTTGTATTGGACAAGCAGAACCCATCTTGAACTAGTCATATTTGCATTAGTTTTAGAAAATATATAATTAAACTGTTTTTAGGCTCTGTTTAAAATTAATAAATAAAGTAAAACTGTATGAGGCAAGAGGAGTTTTTCCTTTTTAAAAAAAAAAAAAAGAGGGGCGTGGTTTTTCGGTTGGGGGAGAGGTAGAGAGGCATTGATTGACACAGGCTTTGTTTTGGTTTGAGACAGCTCTACAGTACGCCACCCAACGGCAGAAAATTTCGCTTTTAGCTCCTTTCAGGGTTGTCACTCTGATCAGAAATGTATATAACTCTTACCATCTCATTGTAATAAAAAATGTAAAATGGACTGTATTTGCAGAGCGCTTTTATAGTCATGTGACCACTTAAAGCACCTTCACACTACAAGTCTCATTCACCCAGCACCTATATTGGAACATACTGGGAGCTAAGTAACTAACATTCACACCCCCAATAGGCCCATTGCAAGGCAAGGTAGGGTAGAGTTCAGTGTCTTGCCCAAGGACACTTCGACATGTAGCAGAGTGGAATTGAACTGCTGACCTCCTGTTTAGTAAATAACAGCTCTATCCACTGAGCTACAGCCACCAATGTAAAGCTTGACATTTTCATTGAGGCGCTGTGAGTAACTGCAGCCACCAGCTAAGCCAGCACGGGAGCGCGCACAAACACTTTACAGACTGTCCGGTCACATTTTTTTTTTAGACTCACAAGATGCCGCTGATAAAGTCTTCTTCTTTTTTATGGGCTTAGAGTGGATGCAGGTCGTTTGCTGGCTGCAGAAGCATCCATAGGTATCCCTTCAGTGTATGAATCCGCGGTGGCCATGTTCTTCCTGTTCAGGAGCTGTCGGCAACACCCATACAGCGTCAATTTACATCACATCCCCACAACTGCGCGGGAAATTCGCACGGCGAACTGCTGTGCATTGTGTTGAGCACAGCCTGTTCACGGCAACAGACAGATTCGCGGATGGCCTCGTTCTGTTGGATTTTTAATGCTTCATGACCCATTCGCATTGAATAAACTGGAAATGCATGTTTCTCACAAATCTCGCCTGAAGTCCCGTTAAGGGTATCAACAAAATATAGTTTATGAGTTTATGAGCCAGAGCTTGTTGACCATCAATATATTATGGAAAAAAAATTTAACTTGGACAATCTGTGTTTTCGTTTGAACCCTTATGATATGAGGAAGTTAACAGATGCTGGTTTTGCCCTTTAACCTCCTTCCCCTCAGCTGAATCTGAGAAGCATGAGAAGTATGAACATGCTTCTCGCATGACTAAAACGTGAGTGCAGGCACTACAAAAAGCTTGGAAGCTATAATTGTGTGTGTGTGTGTGTGTGTGTGTGTGTGTTTGTGTGTGTGTGTGTGTGTGTGTGTGTGTGTGTGTGTGTGTGTGTGTGTGTGTGTGTGTGTGTGTGTGTGTGTGTGTGTGTGTGTGTGCATGATGGGCTCTTTGCAGGTGTGCTGTACCACTCTGGAGGGTCAAACATTCTTCTCTAAGAAGGACAAACCTCTTTGCAAGAAGCATGCACATACACTGAAGATATGAAGCTTGGACCCTTCTCACACCCCATGGTCTCTCCTGTTGTGGAGAACATCTTAGAGTAGAAATAGAATTTAACTTATGTACACATACAATTTAGTCAAAACTTATTCCTGCATGTAGGTGGGTTCTCCTTTCAGAGGATATAATAAACTTAATAAACTTAATTATTCTTAGTTTTGACCATTATTTTCAAGTAAATAAGTTGTTAGTTTAAATTGATTTTCATGCACTAAATGGATTTCATGTGCTCATGCACATCAGACTATTTTACTTACACATGGTGCAATGCATGTGCAACACTTTTGACTATCAAAGTGACATTTTCCACTGAGCAGAACTTTCAACATTATTATTAAATCCAGATTTTAATCTTTAGTGTCTGAAATGAGTAAACTGTAAGATCCAGTTTGCCTTGTCAAATTACACATCACTGTTTATCATTATAAAGGTAATGAGAAATGTGTGAAACTATATATTCATATCATGCCATGAGGTTACAGATAATATCAGGGTTGAATGTCCATGCAGAAAAGACAATGTCAATGTTATTTCTTATAAAGCTGCGATCAGTTTAATTGATAAGACTAGCTGGTATCAGTTCAGTGGAGGAGAATTACATAATTTACCTTTGTTTTATATTACTGTCATATTCACCTTATGCAAAAAAATAGTAAAATATTCTGAGAAATGATGAAGAATGCTTTAATTTTTAAAATGCTTTTATGGGAGACAGATAAAGCAAAATATCTAAAGTGATGATATAAGCTCAAATTTCTGTTTCTATTTATTTTCTCCTACAATATTATTTAAAAGAAATATCTGCCTTTATTTCTGAGTAATCAGTCCTCTATATACTTTATGGCAGTGTGTAGTTATTTCTGGCCCACAGGAAATATGGTGTTTCAGTCATTTTTATGTTATATTTTGTTTTGAGAAGAGAGCTGTCTCATTTCACAACAAATATTTAACCTTTTGAATAAGGATTTATAATTTTTAGGAACGCTGAAGGGACTTGGAAGAGTAACTTCCTTTGTGTGTTTTTTGTGTCTGCTTTACTCTCCACAAACCACCCTTGCTGATATTTACTTTGTATTATCCGTGCTCGTACATATGGTCTATTCTCTGTTACTTTCCAAACAGCAGAAAAAATGGCAACAAAGCTCCCTCTTACAGAAATGTGTGTTTTTCCATGTGCAAATAAAGTGTAATTAGGGGCAAATAAAGTGTATGGTGGTATTCAAGCCTTAATAATTAAATACTTTAATGGAAATTGATATTTGAATTTAATAAAATTGTTTCAAGTTGTTTAATAAATTATGTTATTTTAAACCCCCATTAAGAAACATCCTGTGTGTCTTTGCGTCTGCTCTCATTTTTGTTAGTGTAATACAATCTTACCATACTAAACTTTCTGCAATCACCAGTGTGAACTAGAAAATAGAGCAAGTCAGCACTGCTGAGAAAGGTCAAAGGGTACAAGCAGACTAAGAGACAGAACCATATTGGGATTAGAGGAAACCAGAGTGACTGAGAATAAATCTACTACACAGCTGGTTGGTTACACTGATACAAACTGGGTCAACTTTATGCATGGAGGTAGGACATCTCTACATGTTACAGAATATGACACAATGATTAGCAGATAATTAACATACAAAACCTTTCTCAGCCATCATTGGCTGTGTTACTTTTTCTATAAAAGTTATCCCCGCAGTGATAATTCACCCTTAGCTTTTATTTTTACATGCTCATTTTGACCCTGTAGTGGGCTGGTAGACCTTTCCAGGGTGCAAGCACTCTGCTAAGAGTCTCTCCACTGGGACATGGTGTGGCCCATGTAACCCTGTAATCTAATATACGGTTATAAATTATTGTAAAAATTTGGAAGTGCACTTTGCTATTAAACTAGTGGTGGACATCATGAAATATTCTAAAGATCTAAATGATCTAAAATGATTCACTCATTTTTGTTCTGAGAACAAAACCAACACTGATTTTGGTCTTAAAAAAGTATGAAAGAAAGAAAAAGATGAAGTATAGCTGTTTTTATTATGTATGACTCCATTGAGGTCTTGACTCAAACGCTTTTCCCCTGCTAATACAATCTTTCTACTGAGGTATTAATCAACCTCATACAGCTGAGGGACTTTTAGAGGTGTAGAGGAACAAGTCTTGAAAACAGCCAATGCATAAGTTTGGGTGGGCAAGGCAAGAGGGCATAGGCTGATAACAAACAGACATTCTGAACACCACCATCCTCTATTCCAAGTATAATATACAGAAACATTTTAACATGCTTTTCCCTTTAAATACAATGGGTAGTTAAGTGTGTCCAAACGTTTGACTGGTAGTGTATCAACCAGAAAAAGACAAATTGACAAATATGAGACAAAAGCAAGACAAAACATAAACATTTACAGACACAAACCGATAAGATGCAAGAACAAATTACATGTGGCACTAAATGATTGTGTGTTGTCCTTGGAACTCGGAATTCCAAGGTAATCTTGCCGGACATGACAGGAGATCTAGGAATTCTGAGTTGTGAACTCAGAATTTCCAGGAGATCCCAATATATTAGATTTAAAGATAAATGCACCCTGAACCACTTAGAGTCCATTGTGGTCTTTATTAAAAATCTGTATAATACATTTAGTGTCTGTTGAGTATTTGCAATAAACAACAACAGTGGGTTGCTGTAACTGATAATCATGTTACAGCGAGCTTGCTCCTGAAATGTAGCAAAAGTATGTGTGGTTTATTATTCAAGTATCAATAAAATTAACAGTGTGTGTGTGTGAATGGTTGTCTGTCTCTCCATGTCGGCCCTGCGACAGACTGGCGACCTGTCCAGGGTGTACCCCGCCTCTCGCCCGTTGATAGCTGGGATAGGCTCCAGCACACCTGCGACCCAGGTCGGATTAAGCGGTTCAGAAAATGAATGGATGGATGGAAAACCCCATGAGGAGTTATGCAGTAGTAAATGTGGATGAGAAAATGAAACTTAATTTAATTTGGCAGATCAGTGCAGTGTACCTCTTCCTGTAGGCTAGAAAACTAATGGAATGCATATGTTAAACAATTAAAGGCTTCTCATAATAGTTGGGAACAACTATTTATCTCTTTCTAAGAGTCACAATGCAGGTAATGTCTTGAAGAGTGTTAAAGATGAAGAACCTTTAATTAACTTTTTAATTGATTTTACATTCAGACATCAATAGATGGGTGAAGTTCTGAATTGTCTTCAGGCAGCTTGCACTCTTCTGCTCAACCATGAATCTTTTTTAAGATGGCCTTACCTTTGGGTGCAGACAGCTGTAATTACACTGCGCAGTGCCCTTCTTGGGTTAAACCAATAAATAATGAGCTCACAGTCACACAAGATAGACAACCTATTCTGGAATGCTTTGAAAGATGGCACTGGTCTCACTAGTCCATACTGTGAGCAACCTGAGTGCTTTGAATCACATGTGGTGTTTCTGCAGCTCCAACATTCTCCCATACACACATTCACAACATTTAATTTTAAAATAATAAGTAATTTCCATAAAGTTAAATTCGGTGGCATTCCAACTGTTCACACATCTGTGTTGGTTTTTAATTCTAAGTAAATAAATATAATTAGTGGATCTTGCTCCAAATTAGGTGCACAGATTTGGTTAAGTTATTTGTATAGTTGGTTGCACACAAGAAAATGCTTGAGGCTTTGAGAGCTTGTTCTGTGCTATCTGCTCTGAGTAACACATAACATTTTAGGTTTTTTGTTCTTTTTCACACCCAGTCTGTCTACAATTTAATCTCTGGCTGCGGTTAGAGCTCTGTTCTTCTTTCAACCAGTGACTGATGTGACTTTGAAAAGACTGAAAAATGAGTTGTCTTGCCCCTTATTAGTATTTTCTCTGATCTATCATTCACTGTTTCCCACTCCAAATTTCTGAACATTAATTCTTTAACTTCAGTGCTTTGGCTTTCTGTTAGCTTTGAGGTCCATCTAAATCTTTCAGTTTATAGAATCAAAACATTTATCATAACAGATTATTTGAATGTTTAAAATCTTGTCCTGTGATCTATTTATTTATTTATTTCAAATGTACAGCGAGGATAGGGCAATGGAGGAAGGATAATGATGGAAATAAGTGAAATTTTCTGTAGCTCATTTACTAAACCTTTTCAATCTGAATCGTGTTTTTTAACTGCAGTGGTACATGGTCAGCATTGTTCACATCTACAGCCGCTGGAGGAACAATGAAATAAGATGCTATGTAAACGGGCAGCTTGTTTCATACGGAGACATGGCGTGGCATGTCAACACAAATGATGTAAGTTTTCTTCCTTTCAACTCCTCCATGCTGCTGTTATTTTGTTCGGATTTTGATGTGTTGTACACAGGACCAACTGAGGCTGACACATCAATGTTTTGCATTTCTGATACTTGAGACAGGAAAATACGCAGCCGCAGTACTGATGACTTTACCAGTCAAGGTATTGCATAGTTTTGTACAGAGTGAGAATGTGTGCATAGTTAGAGGTTTAAAAATTTGCTTATTTTTTGCACAACCAGAAGTGGGATACATCTTCAAAGATGTGCATGATCCTGTAGCTGTGCAGCCACATTTGTTTGGTCCATGAAACATTCTACCGCATTACCTGAAACTACATTCATTTGTGGTGGGTAATTTTTGTGAAGGATTATTTTCCACACCCAAAGAGAAAAATCACTGTGACTAAACATTACTCTGAGGACAGTGATGCTTCTTTTTTTCTTATATTTCATGCGATAGTACCATGATAGAAAGATTGTTTCAGCCAAGTGAGAGGGCTATAAAAATGGATAGAATTAGGCTACATCTGATTATCATACTACTGCTTTGCAGCTTTGCAATAACCTGGATCTTTATTTTCTTCTTAAAACATTGCATGATTTTTCATTGCTACAATCAGTCATATTAAAACATTTTTTTGCAGGGGGTATGTGAGAGCATGATTTAGTTAACAAAAAAGCAATAAAGTTGTAATGTGCATTGTCCTTAAATTTAATCCTGTTGCAACTACTGAATATTTTCTTTTCTGGGGATTTTTTCCTCTAAACTGATATTGTTTTGGATAGATATGTTAGGCTTTGGAAAATATAATTTGCAAATCAATCATTGCTGCTATATTCACTGCCTGTGAAAAAAAACAACAAGAAAAGAAACAAATAAAAATACACACTATAATATTTTTGTGACAGCATTTAGCTTTGATTAGCACACACGTTCACTGTGGCATCAATTCAGTGAGCTTCTGCAATGTCATACTATTTATTTCTGTCCAAATTCACATTCTTTTTTTGCCAAGATCTTGTAGTGATGATGGGAGAACTGGACTACTGTGCAAAGCCTTCTTCAGGATATCCTAAACATTCTCAATGGGGTTAAGGTCTGAACCACTCTTTCACAGTTTGACCCTGATGAATCTTGGCCTCATCATCTTGAAATATGCCCCTGCCATCAGGGAAGAAAAAATCCCCTGATAGAGTAACCTGGTCATTCAGTATATTCAGGTAGTCAGCTGACCAACATAGCACACCAGATACCAGATCATAGCACTGCCTCCACAGGCATCTAAGTTAGGCAAAAGGTGTGACAATCATTCATCTGCTTTATTCTTACACTGATGTGCCCATTATTTTGGAGCAGGGTAAGCCTGGACTCTGTGCTCTGAGGGGGCTGCCCTCTGCAGAAACCAGACATTGTAACTTTGCAGGGGTGGATCCGTTTGCCATAGTCAGAATTCTTCTTTTTTTTTTTAGCTTCTCTGTAGCTGTTGCCACATCCTGTCAGGAGTCTGCTGCAGCATTGTGCTGCTGTCCACGCTGCTCCACTTGCCTTACTGGATGTTTCCATTCATAAACTCTACAATGTTACTCTGCATCTGCTGCAGAAACCAATTTCATCTGTTTTAGGTTTTAGTTAACTTATTGAAGATGTTATGGACATTTATTCTCTCAAGTTTCCGCATGTTATAAAATCCTGCATGGATCAATTTGTGTACCTTTTCAGAAAACAGCCACATTATCTGATCCAGAACATTGGGGTCTACAAATAGAACAGTCCAAAACTGCATGTGGTCAAAATGATCCCCTGTGACTGAAATAGATAGAAATAACCCTATTTCCTCTGTTCTTTAATTATCAAGTACTAAAACTAATTTTAACAGTATTAATGTTATTCAAGGGAAGGTCAGAAACGAGCAAGGCTTCATAATTTTACATGACAAAGTTATTGAATATGCACATTGGGGGCTTAGGCTATTTACCAGTTTTGTTTTGTTTTTTTGGAGTGCATCATTTTGCACTCCAATACCACTAAGATATTTTTATTTGTTTTGGGAATCCATTATAAAATGTTTTTTTGCAAATGGTTTAATTATGAGTATTGAATATGTGGCTGCTTATGCTTAGATGACGGTTTTGAGGTTTATTTTATTATTTTCAGGGTTTACGTTGGTGCACCACAGGCCCACACTGGCTGAAACTTGTGAATACTGTACAATCTCAGACCAGATGTGAGACATGATCGCATCCTATACTCACGTCCAAATTGATAAATGCACTGCCTTGCGTGAATTGTGTGTACAGATATCCATCATACGCTCATTTCATAAATGACAGCCAGTGTGTCTTCTGACATAGTGTTTAGGAAAGGAGAAGCTACTCATTGCATTAGTTAAAACTTGTTGCCAGCTGAATATAATTAACTGTGCAGTAATTATCCAATGTGAGTCTCTTTCCTGTTTGCTTTTCTTTTGGATGGGCAGTGCATTTTATCCTTTGCTAAATACAACTGAGTGTGACCTTTTTTCTTTAGTCTCAAGAGTATCAACTGGTATAACCCCCTGTCTCTATATTCTTCTTGCAGAGTTATGATAAGTGCTTCCTTGGGTCCTCAGAGACAGCGGATGCTAACAGAGTATTCTGCGGGCAACTAGGAGCTGTCTATGTGTTCAATGAAGCCCTCAATCCTGCACAGATATTTGCAATTCATCAGCTAGGACCAGGCTATAAGGTATGTGCTTGAGGGTGGCTAAATTATATTACATGTAAGCAGTCCGCATCAGCTATCCATCTGTGAAATCAATGAGCAGTGCTGGCTGCTGTAGTTCCTTTTGCCTTGTATCACCGTCCTGCTTTTCCTGCCAGATAAACAGCTGCATAATTTACCCGATCTTGGGGAATAATAGCACAGTACACAGAGGGATGCAGCGGAAACTCCAAGGGGGATAAAATCCTGAGCCAAACTATATCGGCTGCAGCAGGTCTAGCACTCCAAAACGTTTTAACTGGGATCCAATCAAGAATGTGGATGTAGAGCATGCTGACCTGCCTAGAAGAAGATTTGATTGAAATTTGTAATTGAATTGTGAAGAAAATTCTTTATTTGGCATTTGCCTTTTTCATTAAAAAGTAGTATTTTTTTTACAGCTTATCACAGAGAAATTAGAAACAGTATTTCCCTGTTTATGCTTAGTTGCTTCATCTTGTCTTCTTTTTTTCATTTCTTGTCTTTTTTTTCTTCTGATATTCTTCTGACAGTCACACTGTTTCTTCACAGTGTTAAGCCCTGCAGTCTGTCCCAAATGGAAGGACTGCTAAATGACCTCTGAATACAAGATGTGTCTCGGATAATTTATGATATCTCTGGCGACTTTATGCCACTTATGTTCCCCTCTTTCTGTTTTTAAGGCTGTGAAAGCAAACAGAAGTGCTGTGTGGCATCACAGATGTTTCCAAGTAAAACCTTAATTGATGAGAATAATTTGGATCAGGTCTGTGAATGTCAAGGGAATCCTGGGTACATTTGTTGTTTTTAATCCCCCTTTTTTTTCTTTTACTAATGACAGTTGACCTGCTGGGCCTTTCCTTAGCTGGGGTTTTGGGCTCTGTTATTACACCTACAGTGTGAAGTAATTGTTCTGAATTCTGAAAATAATGAAGACAATGTTCCAGGAAAAAAATTGATGTAGCTGATTTAGTGATGAAAAGCCAGGTGAGTTGCAGGAGAGCTGAATGGATGATTAGAGCTTTGTCTGTTTTATTTTAGAACAACATGGATAAGTGAGTGCAAGAGACTGCAGAATACATTTGTTCCTTCACAGCTAAGTGCAGCTGTTAGAAAAAAACATTTTAAAGCGGCTCTATGCAGCATTATCATCGTCATACAGCAGCTTGGAAGTAAGTATTTTGCTTGACTGACCTGTTCTGATGAAAAAGCGGACATTTCCTCCTCCATCGGGTCTCCCCC
>JAVQJG010156008.1:0-41563 GCA_036024015.1 Craterocephalus amniculus
ACACTTACCTTAACAAACTCCTAGCCCCCGGCCGGCGGCCCCGCGTCCCCCCTAACCCCCCCCCCCCCCCCCCTCGCCTCAATCTCTTACCCTTTTCACCCTTCCTCTCTCTTTTTTTAACTCATCCTCCCCTCCGTCCCCCCTCCTCATCACCATTTTTCCCTACTCACCCTTCCTCGCCCCTCCTTCCTGTACTCTGTGTTTGCGTTGGGAAGATTAAGCTGCTCTGACAAAGCTGTGTTTACAAATATGCAGGCAGAGAAACAGGCCAAGCGACGCTGAATAGGAATAGAATACAAATTGCTTTTTTATCTCTCTTAGGGCCAGGGCGAGAGAAAATGTGTTTGCGATTGTTGCTCCTCCGCCTGTGAAGGATAAAGCCTCAGCACTGGGTTTGGGCTCCCTGTTAGCATTCATTCTATCCTCTCCTCTCTCTGTCTCTTTCTCTGTCTCTCAGTCCTCCCACTCCCTTTCTTCCCCCCATGCTCTTTCTCCTCTTTGTCTACTCCATACACTCTGTCTCTTTCTCCCCGGCAGAATTTTTTTTTTCTTGCTGTTTCCTTGGTAATCATATCTCCCCTCTTCTTCTTTCTTCTTTCCTCCCCAACTCTTTCATGTCTCCTTGATGTGTGCTCCTCTCCCCTCTATGTGTGCACTGCTCCCTCTCCCTTCACCTCGCCCTCCTTCATGTTTCCACACCAGCTGAATATTTTGCTCTGTAACTCACTCTCTGTCTTCTTCTCCATCCGTCTTCTCTCTTTCTTTCTCTCTCTCCTGTACTCAGGACAACTCATGATTTACGGTCTCTCTCAGCTCCTCCTTGCTTACACTGGAGATATTAGAAATTTTGAGTGCCATATAGATCACGGCGTGGGGAGAGGGCATGAGCGTCTGCTAATCAGCCCTAACAGAACTGTGCAGCATTACAAACCTGGGCTCTCTCTTACAATTAGACAGCATGTCTTCCTGGCATAATCCGCAGCAGGGAAGCCGAGCCTGTGATGTCATCTTCAGCAGGTCTCCGGCGTGTGTGTGTGTGTATTTTAGGGGGAAACAGTGGGTTGGATGTTTGCTCTCATTAATTCAGAGGACGTGCTCCCCTTCTCCACACAGTGGCACTTTTATCCTTACCTCAGCTAACACAGGGGAAGGTTAATAGGCGGTCAGACTGACTCAGACGCTGCCATCGATGCTTAATAAGCAGCATCGGTCGCAAAATGTGTTGCTGCTGTTAATTTGTTCTTATAAAAAGAACATGCTCGTTTTTTCTTTTTAATTTTACCCTGCAAACAGCTACATTGATACCTGTAACCCTCTTCAGCATATTTTTCCATCTTGCAGCTGCGAAAATACATGTTTTTGTGTTGACATCTTTTTGGCCCGTCTCCAGCTCATGCATTTGGGTTTTACTAGCAGCGGAGACGAGATCAGGACCAGGAAAGTCTTCTTAGACTCAGCGGCTTCCCTGCCCACTAAGGACGACAGCTTAAACACAACCTCTGACACTGTATCTTTATACGCTGTGTCCATAACCTGTCTGCTGTGTCTATTACTAATTTTTTAATGGAATAAAGTGCCTGTCGTACTTGACAGCAGCTACTTTGTAATACTAACAGATGCTCATTAGTCTTTTTGCTACAAGACATTTTTTACATGTCTGTTGTGGATGGGCAAACTGGAGGTCAGCTCGGGGGTTTACCGATAGGAAATGGAGTTTTAAGATAATGATCCATTTGCATTTGCATTTTTGCTTTTTTATGTGTACTTGCATCTATTTATAACCTGTCATTCCTGACATCTGTCAGTTTTAACCCAAGCTATTGCTCCATTCAGTTACCTTGCATTCAATCATGAATAATCAATCATTTAGAAAACAAGTGCATGTCTTGGTACAGTTAGTGAGGCAATGCATGTTCTACCCTGTGAAAGAGAGCCAACCAAGGGAGACAAAAATGAGAGAATGCGAACAAAAAGAAAGCAAAAGAGAATAAAGTAGAAAACTTGATTTGCCATGGTATGTGTAGGCCTCTGCTCATAGTGTGGGCACTATAGAAACTCAATTTGACTTTTGAGAAGCTGACAGAAGTGCTGCAAGGTTTACCAAGCTTTCTTTTGTTGACAGGCATCAATGCATTGACAGCTGTAGTAGGCTGAGGTCAAGGCAAGACCTCGACTAACTGATTCTGAAATAACAGCCTGACATATTCACTCATCTACAGTCATCATTTCACCCTTCTTTTTGTGTTGAAGTTCTCAGGATTCTTTTGATGTTTTCTTTAAATGAACTTGCTTTATAGAGCAGCACTTCTGCACAATATCAGAACTACTTTGTTTTGGTTGCTTTGATGTTGTTTTTTACATAGATGCATGTTTTTCTAGCTTTAAAATATTACATTTGACCTTATTACAGGTATATAATTTCCTTTCTATGTTTTTGAGGTTTGTAATGATAAGGATCTGATCAGGTAAAGACAAAATAAGCCTCTTTCTGTGTTACTGATGATGGCAATTGAAGTTGTTTTCTATTGTTGTAAGTATACACACTTTAAATGACTGGTCACTCACTATAGTGCGCTGCTACTGCTGCACCTTTGTGTATTTGTAGCGAAGCGTGTTGGGGTACGGTGGCATGCCGTAGGCCCCATGCCACCCCCCCATCGCATTAGCCGAGCCCAGCCCCCGCCTGTGTCTGCTTTAACCTTGGCCAGCAGGCTGGAGGAGAGAGAAAGTAATTCTAACCTTAAAAACCTGCTGATTAAAGCTAGTTTGGTGGAATTCGATTCCACTTAATGCCTTTGGCCGCGAGCCCAGCTGGCTAGCATTAGCATCAACAGACACTGTGTCTTCAGTCAGGGAGACAGACGTGCATGGGCATGTGCATGAGCTTCCTCTGGCATGTGCAGAAGCATGGCTGTAGACTCAATATCCCTTCTCTCATCTTTCTGTCTCTATTCTTCTTCCCCGCCTCTCATCACACTTTTATTTCCTCTTCTGCTCAACACATATCTCCCAACTACCCAACTTCATCATGGCAGTTTTCCTTTTTAAAATGTTTCTCCTCCCCTTTTCTCTTGCGTTTTTGCTGTTTTTCTCAGCCTCAGGAAGGAACGAAGCAAATCAGGGTTATGCTTTTTGGTGTTAGAAGTGGTCAGGGCTTTCTTTCCAACTGCCTCAGTCCTGTTATTGTTTTCCTTTAGAACTTGATGTATAGCTGTGTTTACACGTCCAGCGTGGCTAATTAATTCTCCTCCTTGGGGCCTGCTTATTAAATGTTTGTATTTATTTTACACTGAGCATGTTATTTTTAGAGCCAGTCATTTCCATAACACATACATTTTTTCTCCTCCACCGCATCATTTGTTTTGCTTTGTTGAGGAATTTAGGTTTGTTTTCCATTTTTCCTCCTCAGCTCTGGAGCAGCCTGCCAATTCATTTTGTAGCCCGCTTGGTTTTGACTGATTTAGTAGCTGCAGCTGGTCCGACGGAGAGAACTGGAGAGATAAATCTAAGCCTCTTTTGATTTATTATGTATAATGTCTCATCAACCGTTGCCTAAGTCTTCAGATGCACTGAAAAATTATACTGTTACAACTTTACAAGATGTGGCTTATTTAAAGGCATGTAAAGGGGGGATCTTGACGCAGGATGCAATAGCTGGGATGAGAGCCATAGCCATTGTGTCAGCACCAGTACCCGAGCCATGCATTCCTCTCTGAATCACACATGCAAGCAATGAACTGCATATTATGGGCATCCTGGGCATAGTGCCACCCTACCAGACACAACAAATAACTTGATTCCCACTGAACGATATGAGAGCAGAGCAGATGACTGAAAGGACAGCAGGTGAAATACAGAGCATCATAGTATCAGCTGACAATGAGCTCATCCTCCAAACTAGAAGTGGCACTTTTCAGCTGTAAGTCATCTAATCACATATGTGTGCAGCCAGAAATCGTTGGCTGATCAATAGTCATCATGGATGCTGTCAATGGACCCAGTAGTTTGAATTTTGCATGGTCCATGAATCTCTATTGAGTATGGATTTTTGCGTTCCCTCCACAGATAGGATTGGATAGTACTGCCTGATTGGCTGCAGTGTGAGCTCTATTTATGCTGCCGTGCCTCAGGCTGTATCACCTGCCCCAGGCATCCATGTGAACAGACATATGCAAACATACACACAAACAAAGGTACACACACACACACACACACAAAGAAATGTATTGTCTCTAATGAAGCAGAGTTAGGAGTGACTTTACCAGGTGTCCATGTCAACCAATATATAATGGTTCAAATCAAGTCATTCAGTGTAGTGGAAGGTGATACATTTATAGGAGGGTGTGAGTAGTGAGATTAAAAAAAAGATGCTGGCTTAGGAAAACATGAGTCAAATAAATATTAATTATGATATCCTCCTTGAAAGAGCTGGCTGGACACACAGTAATAGAAGCCAGCTGAACAGGTGGTATGTCATTTAAAAAAGTATCAACAAAATTCTTAAACCACCTATTAATGTGCAAATTCTTGTGTGTTTGCATGTTTGCTCCACTTCCCAACAATCCAAAAGAAAAGACAAATGTGTGGCAGTCTCTGTCAGTGGGATGTTTGCATCACGGCAGGAAAACAGCAAATTGCCAACATAAATAAGGTGCCACGCTCTGATTAAGACTGACTTCACACATCATTATTGTCTAATGAGAGAGATTCCCTCTCTCCCGCTCACTATGACTGCCTGTGTGCTCGCCAGTTTAGGCTTCACCGACTTTTTGTTTTACAAGCCCATCTCTAGCTGTGCCTGACACCTGTCAGCTGTGATGGATGAATGTAAGCACGCTATCGCCAGGGCAACAGGCAGGCCAGGGGCAGTGGTGGCCTCCAGAGGCAGCACAGGTAGCGAGTGGTAGCTCTGCCCATATATCTGAGGGATTTTATTTAAGACAAACTGTCTTGCCAGCTTGGCCTGCGTGAACCGCGGTCCGGATCTACTCAGGATGACATCCCAAAAGGGGAGGAGGCACGTTGAGTCCAGGCAATAATACCCTTTCATTTGGTCATGCTGGCATTTCATTGCCTTGACCGCGTGCTTGATTGACAACACCAAATGAATTTGCTACATCAGTGTCTGACTTTGGAGGACACACGTCGCTGTAACTCTTCCTTTTTTCCCCCCGCTGTCTTCGCTGACAGCACATGAATGCATTATGGACACGCTTCTTGTAAATTCTTTTGTTAACTGGCTCATATCATTCTTCTGTGCCTCATTTGCGCGCACACAAGAGCGCACTAATAATACAGCACACTCATACGAGAATCAATGTGTTTGTGAGCACATGTATTTGTTTTGCTGTTTGTGCCAGTCTGCCAAAGCCTTTTCAAAATTGCACATTGGGAAACTGCACTTTTTTTATGAGAGGATATGTGTGTATAATTATCATTTAATTGCTTGCCCTGTGATGTGCTGTCATCTGTCACAGCCCATAGACAGGAAAAAACGGTTCTTCTGCTGTCACTTTGTCGCCCCGACGCGCAGCTTGCAGGAAGCAGCAGAAACACCAGTAACTGATATGCGTCTTGAATTACTGAAAAGCCCTTAAATATGATGAGCTTTGTGTATACAGGCATTCTTGTACTCACACAAGCATTTGGGTCTGCCTTTGTACCTTCCTCTATTGTGACACTATAAGTGTACCTACTGCTGCATGTGTGAGAGTCGCTGTTTACGAGCATATTTATGTTTACCTGTTCTGATGGGGTTTTTTGGGCTCTACAACTCAATGTCTAATTGTGAGCTCATATATGTGTGCGAGTGAGTATAAAAAGGAGTAATTTGTTGGGAGTTTAACAGGAGAGTGAAGGTTCACAAGCTTGTTTGTGTGTGCAAATGTGTTTGATGCTTACTGTTTATTGGCACTGACAGGTGCAACAGTTGTGTTATGCTTTAAGCTGCTTGTTTGTCTGGCACGCTGCTTTGTGTGGTTGAGTAATGGAGTAAACAGAGGGACAGGAGAGCAGCCTGGGGGCTAATTTATTCACTCCCCAGTCACCCAAGTCACATACTGTACGCCTGTTGCACCAGCACTCCTGTCAATCCTGAGGAGCATGCCATAGCGTTGTACTGTCCAACTACACGCAGCCAAATTGTTGGTGGGCCAAGAGCTTTAGGCCAGAAAAGTATTAACCGTGATATGTTAATAAATACTATGCTCAGTAATCAGACTTAACAAGAAAGTGAGATATCTTAGTAAACACCTGGAAAGACTCGTATTAAGATTTTTAATTTTGCCTTAAACTCAACTACATTAGCTACTTTGTCATGCATGTTAAAGGTCTGCTAAAATTCAGACCCTACTCTGAAGCAAAGGAAGTACACTGAACTGCCTCAGCTAGCAACATCACTGTAAGTTATCTCCATAATGTCTGCTAACTGGCTTGCATTTAACACCATGAACAGAATAAGCAGCTGCTATGATCAAATTGCTGACCAATCACAGCAGACTGGGCCCTTAGAGAAGAGTTTAAGGAGACAGAAGTGATGTAAACAATGAAGTCCTGCTACATTGATATAATGTTATTTAATGAATGCAGGAAATTTAATTTGTCATTTTCATTTTCAGCTACTTATTGAAACAAAAGCTAACACATGGTAGGTATACCACATCATAGTCTCACTAACTTTCCATGTGTCACATGTCATACATATCTGAAGATGTCTAAATGTGAGTTGTACTATGATGAAGAGCACTATTATCGTACAAACCTGAGCATTTAGTGTTTGATTCATGGTTCAAACATTTCTTTTGCTGTTTTTGTGGTTAATTATCTTGTTAGGAAACAGCATGCTGTGTGGTACGTACTAAACATTAAACCATGCATGCAAAAGTTTCAAGAAGGTCAAATCAAGTTTACCTGTAAAGTTGCAGTGCATTCTGGTTAGTTCTGATGTTACAAAAAGAGGCAAAGTAGTCATTTCTGTTTATTTGCACCTGCAACACATGGCTGTGTGTGGAATACATAAACAGTTTATAGACCAGTGTACAGCATTGCATGACTAATCCCTTGAAAGCGCACAAAGTACTTTTTATGACATAAATACTCTGAAGCCTGCACAGTAGAAATATTTGTGGCTGTTGTGGTTGCTTGTAGTAATGTGATGTTCAAGTTGCTGTGGGTGTGGGAGGAAGTGTCTGTCCGTTGCCAGCGTAATGGATGGCAGAGCTATGGGAGTGGGAGGAGGCATACATCCTCTTCCAGACAGCTGTAATGGATGAGAGTACAGCAAAAACATAAGACAAGGAGGCAGTCTGCATGAGTTCACCATCTCAAACTCTCGCAAGGAGAGTTTGGTAGTATTGAAAACAGCTAACAACTAGATGTGAATGGAACAATGAAACACCTGGAGAAACAGTCTGGGCTAATGTGTCAGTTTCTCTTTGCAAATGAGAATGTGTTGGATACACAAAGCCGCACACATGTGTTTGTACATCTGGGGGACATGTTTGTTTTCTTAGCTGTGCAATGTGTTTTTTCATCCATGTGCCTGCCTAGCTGTATATTCATTAGACGGTTTGATGTTGGCAAATCAGTGTTTACCCAGACCAAGGTAGGTTTTTGTCAGAAAAAAGACAAGCCCGCGGCACACATCAAGGCATCTGTTATCATATTAGATCACCATACTAAGATGTCCTCCCTTTAAATTTCACCCACATCTGTATGTATGAAAATATACAGCACAGCTGCTGTGCCTGTATGCATGTTTGGTCCTGGTTAAAGAAGTTTAGATGCACGTTTGTCCTCCGATTTCCTCAACCGGATTGCTTATTTAACTCATGCAAGAGCAACCTCTTTATTCTTGCATTTCTCCGACATTGTGCTCCGTACCCGGCCATCCCTTTATGTCTGCTGGGAGCAGGGCTGCAAGTCTCCCAGAGAAGGAAGGAGGAGGACAGAGGATGGAGGGAATGTTGCCTTCCTCCTATCTATCAGAGCATGGGTACTTTGCTGCATTTGCCTCTCCTCCTAGCCTCTCTGCCAGGTACCAGTGGCTGTTATCAGCACTGCTTTGCTTTTTCCACGGTAACGAGCCCCCAGGCACAGTATTATCTGTTTATTAAAGGGTATTAATAACCCTGTGCTTTACTTATGTACTGGGTTGTTCTGCAGAGTGATGGAGGGAAGAGTCAGAGTGAGGGGAACCTACATCATTCGTTTAACTGTTCATTTCAAGTAGAACAGGATATATGTTGCATCTACTGCCTCCCTCTGGGTCTTTGTCTTTGTTTGAAAGAACAATAGTTTGACCATCTGCCTTCAAGTCCAAGTGGGACTTACGATATGGAGGCAAAAGGTCAGGAGGTTCACAGGTCACAGCTGTCACGGTCATCTAAGAGGTCAGCCTATTTCCTGCTCTTTTCTTTAGTGTAACGTCCTCCTTCTCCTTCTGTCCCTCTTTTCCCTCTTTCTCTACTTCCTATCCTCCTTCCAGTGTTTGTATGGCTGCTACGTCCACTCCTCCATCATCCCCACCTTCCACCGTAGGTGCTACTGGCTTCTCCAGGTAAGAATTCTTCTTCTCCTCCTTGAAAGTTCTCCCAGCTTTAGTTTACTCCCCAACTTCCACCACCTGTCCACAAGAGCTTGAATGAGTTGCATGATATCAGTTTCTATTAAACCGAAGCGTTTACCTTTGACAGCCGGCAGGCAGACATCAACCTATCTCTCCGCCACCTCCCTCTCCATCCCTTCTCTTTTCTTTCTCCGGCCTCCATTTCCCTTATCTTTCCCAGTCATTCACTTTTCTGATGGCATTGCCCATACAAGGCGTCCAGCAGGAGCACGGTATCTCAGTCTGCTAAAAGCTTTGCCATCTCTCCTGCCTAACAGCTGCGTTGATGGGCAGTAAAAGCATGATGGAAGAGGTTCCTTGCACAGTACAGTGTGCTTACCGTTGGTCGTCAAGTCTGCAGGCCGAGAGTGGTTGTAAATAGTAGTCCTTTGATCCCCTACCCAATACATCTCATCATTATACATTTGCATGGCAGCAATTACTGTTGGAGGGTGCCTATTTTAAGGGAGCATAAAGCATGAACACAAAGAATAAGAGTATGTGGAGCCTATGTGTCTAACCGGATTAATTGGCAGCATTTCAGTAACAGAGAAGTAACATCCTAGAGAGGGATAGGAAAACAAAACGTAGAGGAGTTCCTGGTAATATCAGAATGCATTTCTTAATGTAAAATTGTTCATAATTTAGAATTGTTTGGGATTACAGTCCAAAAATCTGCTTTGAATTATAAGAATCTTTGGGATTTCATTCAAAGCTGCGTTAAAAAAAGATAAAATTTGGTGGCATTCACAGCACCGGCTCAGGGACACTTCTGAAAACTACTGCCAGAGAGAACATCCACAGACACAAGTTAGAGCTCTGTCACCCAGAGAAAATGCAGCATATTTAAACAAAATCCAATTATAAGTTATGATTTGTAGTACGTTTTTTAAAGAGCGAGCAAAGTCTACGAGTTTTTAAACCAAACCATTTCATAATGATTTAATATTTGAGTATCCTCCCAGTCTGTTTTTATTAAAATTTTAGACAGATCCCATACTGTATAGTTTTTTTTGTTTCAGAGAGTCTGTTTTGTGTATATTTTACTGAGAAATGTCTGAAGAAAAAGCCTCACTGAAGTACAACCAGGCTATTGTGCCACTTTTTCATTGTGTCAAAGCTGTGTCTACAACCCTTTTTGTACTGAACAGACCCAGAAGACATATCTGTTTTCTGTCTAACCAGCAGAGAAAAGACAAAAGGGGAAAAAAACCTTCCCTAACAATGCTTAAATACCAAGCAAACTAATCAGTGTTCCCACTGCAAGCAAAACCTTTCAAACAACTTCTGTTTATTCTTCTCATACTCAGTGCTGGCACTTTGTGTGATATTAAGCTGTAATAACAGCTCCCACCCCAGTCCCCTGTCTCTGTTTAGTCAGCAAAGCCACTTGCATATATTTTATGTAGATATTTTATGCAGTTTTAGATTAGTTTTCATACATATACATATATCTATATATATTATTTATTTTTTCCAGATGATTAGAGGTACTGGATATTATTAATACGTAATCTGGTTTTAATTATTGGGAGAGGTTTTATGATGTTAATAAGAGCAGCTTTTAATTAAAGGGTTATATTTTTCTGTCATAATGCATTACTACAAATTCTGTTTGCATATTCAAAAATGCTTATTGACTGCAAATTAGATTAGAGTTACTCCCAGAATTGTGCAAAAAATCCCCCATCCTCTGTTTCTGTCATAAGATGAAGTGGCCTTATGCATCAAAATCGAGCAATTGCGTTCCAAAGTTGATGTGTTTTTAGTATAAGATTTTGATTAGTCTGATCGCTGATGTGGATTTGTCTTTATCAGGAATCTAAGGACCGTTAAATGAGATTGTTATTTTATGACAGGCTTAAAATAACATATACCTGTTCTTTAATTAATCCTAAAGAAGCATGGCTACATTGTGAAGCAGGATCAGACTTGGGCCAAATGTTAGGCGTGACATATTCAGCCCAGCAGCATGCCGACATTCATAACACACAGAAGAGCGCTGAGGAGGGTCATGCTGGGTCACTCATTTTTGAAAACTACCGTCCTGGTTCTCAATGTGTTTCTCTGCTTGTTGCAAGAATCATGCACATAAACATTCATCAAACTTTGAGGGGTTCACTGACTCAACTTTTTTCTCCTGTTACTGTGGAGCATCAGCTAAGAACAACTACTCGGTGAAACCTCGGCCTTCACCTCTCACACCGCTCAGCAAATCTTCTTACACATCTCCCCGGGCTCTGAGCTGCATGAGTGCAACCAGCACATTCACTCATTCAAAGACAACAGTACCCTCTGCTGCCAACCACAAAAAAAACAAACAAAAAAAAAAAGACATTTTCTCACGAATATGGATTTTCTTTATCACAAAGTGTTCCTGGAAACCCAGATTGACATCTCTTTTCAGGCAGTTTATTTCAGACCATCTAGGCCGACAAGAAACTAAAGTTATTTTGATACCAGAAGTAAAGAATTACGCTATCTCTGCAGATGCAGATAGACCATCAGCACCCCAGATTTTCCCTCCTGCTTTCAGTCATCTTGGCTACAACCTCTTTTTACTAGCTCCTTCTCTTTCCCCACATTCCTACAATCTCCGAACCCTCTGTTCCCGACTCCATGTATACCATTTGCTGTGTCCGTATGAGATTTGCAGGCAATAGTCTGTCAACAGCAGAGCACAAGGAGACTGGAGCTCCCAGAGCGGCATCAGGGAAAGGTCACCAGTGAGTGAAAAATGTAAATATTCAGCCATCCAGCAGCTATAGTCACGGAGACACAGGGATGAAAATAACTCCTATTACACAGCACCGACAGGGAGGGAACACAGAGGACAGAGAGGGTAGAGACAGACTGTGAATGAGGCGCGGAGATGGACATAACTTTAAAAAAGTTAGGCCAAAAACACACACTGAAGGGAGAGTTGGAAAGAAAAAAGATTTAGAGATATAAGAAAAAAAAGCACATATATACATGAAGAGAATGGGAAAAAAGACTGTGGCTATATGTGTGTATTTTTGTGTATTTGTAGCAGTGCAAAGAAAAAGCCTAAAAGTGAGAGACAGAAGGAGGTTTGTGAAAGGTGTTTTAGGGAGGGTGTGTGTGCCTCTTTATCCACTCCTTATCCACTCGTTATTGAGTCAAAGCCTGGGTAATGAGACAGGGGACAGGAATAAAGACCTGCAAGGGGGTCTCCTCTCACTCCATTCATTTTCTTTTGTTCTTTTTACCTCTCATTCTCAATCTGCTCATCCCCGCCAAGGCTACATCCACCTCTCTATGGTATTAGACCACTTCAGAATGTCTGGCCCATCCCAGCAAATGGCTGAGACTGAAGAAAAGTACTGCTGCAGTTATCCGGGGTTGCAAACAATGAATCCAAATTGCTGCTGAGACAGAGAGCGGCACAGAGTCGACTGTGGGTTTTCACAAAAAGAAAAGAACGGCTTTCTGTGTGTCCCATGTTCTCAACTTTGCCAACTAAATCCTGCCATCATAAAGATCCGAACATTTTGTATACACTCTAAAATTCTGCCACTTGCAGCCGGAGTATGCTTAGCTACAGTAGATGCTAAAATGCAGGTAGTCCATGTCATGACACACACGCACGTGCGGCGACACAGACACACACTCAGTGACACAAAAGATCTCGCCTGTCCTGGTGGCACTGATTGATTCTTCTGCTCTGTGTCCCCTTCTCTTGTTTAGTGCTAATCGAATGTAATTCCCTGCTTGTGCCTCTCCATCAAATCAGACAGTGGAGTTTGTGCTGGCCGGCAGGGCCACAGAGGTGGGGATAAATATGATATTAATACAGAGGGGGGTCTGAGTGGAAACTTCATTTGTCCTGCCGCCTGCCACGAACACAGAGAGGGGTCAATAGCCTCTCCCTGCTTTTCCTACTTTAAAGAGGAGGAGAGAGGAATGAGATAATGAAATGACTAGTAAGGCAGGAGGGAATGCTGACGACCTTGTTTCTTCAGTGCTATCACTTTCTCCCGCTTACCTCTTTCAGCTTAGGCCACTGTGCTCCAGTCTCTGTCTCACATGAATACATTATTAATATCATCATTCATTGCAGTTACATTTTTCCTATTACATTAGTCCTTCAGAGTATAATGACTTTGGAACTGCTTGAATTAGTGTTATGTTGGGAAATGAGTTGTCCGTGTTGTCTCTGATCATCCCGGCACTATGAGACTGTATTTCAGCTATTTTAATTTATGGAATGATTCAAAGGTTACTTAATTGGACAGGCAGAGTGATAACTTTGCGATTAAGGAGAGCCCTTGGCACTTTCTGTTCAGCGGTGCTGTCCGTGGTACTGAAACATACTCCTCTCTCCCTCCTGTTCTGTTTTTTTTTTCTTTTGATTTATCAAAAACCACACAGCGCTTCTGAACCCCAGTGCATTAATACCTCAAGCCAATGCAGTCAGCAGATCTTGTAGAGGGGCCAACACATGTGCTCATCATGCTTCACACCTCAGCGCCAGACAAGACAGAGGTCTCTCTCAGTCTTGTTAATTGAATGGGAAATGTTGAGAAGCTCCCTCGCTGTGCCGATCCATCGTTCAGGTGTGCAAGCAGGATACCGCAGCTCCAGAGCGGTCATGCCTGCAGGCTAAAGGCAGACAGATGGATTCTTTATGTCTATCAGAGTCTTCTATTCGTTCGGATCAGTTCAGTTGCCTCTGTGTGGAGCACTGGAAGCCAGGCACTGGATTCCGAGCGGTTTCGGGTGATGTGCGATGACGGAGCAGAGCTGTCAGGTCCAGATGCACATCAGATGCGTCCAGACTTTGCAAGGCTACATCATGAATATTTCACAGAGATAAATCATAGATGAGCCCGGGCACCTTTCTGTTGATTTCACAGAGAGGGTAGAGAGTCGGGAAAACCTGGTGAGGGTTTGACTGCCAGTCTACAACCTGAGGGCAAACGGAGGCAGTGGAAGTATAATTGCCTTAAGCTATGCAGGCTGTTGTTTGTATCAAATGGAAATGCACCTCTTTGGAGTATTAGCTCAAATTTATGGTTTACAACTTTGTCTTGGCTCTCTGACATTTCTGTTCAGTTTCAAGCCCCAACACCGGACCGGAAAGCGAACAGGTGGCGTTGGGAGTGCGTGTTTACATACCTGTCCTGTCAGCGCCTGCACATACTGTCCTGTGTGTGAAGGAGAGAGAGAGTGTGTCGCTCTGTTCCCGCGCTATGTTGAGAGACCACGGCGCTCTCAGCAGCATGCTGCTGCTGGCAGGCCCCGGCTCTCTCCGCCATGAGGAGAACAGCTGCTTCAGGAGCATGTCAGAGTGTGAGCCATGTCCCCGTGGCCCCCCTCATCTGCTACCCTTCTCTTCTTCTGTGGAGTCTTACAGTTGAAGTTAATCTAATATTAACCCTCACTTTCACCATATTCATGCACATCCAAGTCTCCCTCTCTGCCACCAACTTCTCTTTTTTTACCCCTTTGAGAACATTTACCAAGCAAAGTTTCTGCTGACTGAAAATGTGAAGTTAGTTTTTAGCTGGTTTCTACCCAAAACAGTGACACTGGGGCTTCTGACCTCTAAACAAACAGAAGGTTACTACGCTGCTTAATTACTGGCCCCTGCTGGAGCGCCCTCTCTCCATTCAATGAAAGAGAATAAAGTTGGAACAAAACCCCAGAGGCACGCTGATCCTTCTCTTCTCCTGGCAGACTGATCTGTTCCTCAGTGCCTGCGACCTTTTCTCTAGGCTCGTCGCCTGGCCCACCAGCACGGCCAATTATCACAAATCCCCCGCCGCATTTGTCTTGCCATTTTCACTCTGCAGCCAAGCAGGCGTGCGCTGCCATAGACTCCCAACCGGCCTGAGCCCAGACGCAGAAACAGAGGCCCACTACAGGTATGTGGTGCTTAAATAATTCAGTTCTCCTGAAAGGTTAAGGCTCTGCCAGTAAGACGAATTGACATTCATCATGCTCCAGAGTCATGCACCCGCTTTCAGAAAGAGTAGCCATCGACATGTTTACATTTTGTGGCTTCAATATTGTTTATTGACACCAATATTTTACATGTTATTCTACTTTGCTCTTTGTCCACGGGCGTCTGTCTGGGGCTGATGCAGCTGTAAAAACTGCATGCTGCTTTCACTTAGCGTTAGACTTCATGAGCTCTCTCTTCAGCCACCGTTTGCTGTTTTTCCTATATTAGATAATAAAAAGTCCCTGGGTATCGTGTTATCAGCCAAGCCTCATTGTATGTGTTAAAAAGAAGGAATCCATGTGTCCACCGTAAGTCTAGTCTTTCCTGTGCCAGTCCCTACTCATGCCAATCTGAGGTTCTGCCCATGTCACTGTGCAGATCCCGACATGATGACACAAGTGTGCACGTATCTCCCAGCTTCCCAGAGAACACTGGTCACAGTTAATGACCAGAACTGTCTGATTTGTCCTGCCCTGATTACTCCTCTGAGCCCCAATTAGCCGTGGATGAGGGCTGACATCCCAACACGATCACTTGGATGTGTCCTAGAGGGAAGGAAGGGAGAGAGGAGGGAGGAGGATAGAGGTTAGGGCAGAAGATGGGGAAAGCGAATGGTGGAGTTGATAGAAAGAACAGATGAGGTGGTACAAAAGCTTTGGTGATAAAAAAAAAAAGCCAGAGTTGTCAGAGTCACTGCATTCAGACAGTTATCGATCTCAATTCCGCTTTAACCAGCCACCACTCATCGACACACACACCAACTGCTCTGATTGCAATTTCTATAATTGGCCATTTTCATTGTGGAAATCTGTCTCTGGGAGACTCTTAGCTATATCTGGTCTGAGACGGGCTGATTTCTCTGCGGATTCAGGATAAGGAAATATAGTTCTGTTTGTAGGGAGACAGAAGATAAAGTGTTCAGCTAATGTGGGCAAATCAATTTTCTAATTGAAGTGAAAAGTGAAGCCCAGGGAACCCAAACAGTATTTTTTTATGGATAAAACAATGTTTCTCTGGTTTTCATTAGCAATTTTTGTTATGAACATAGTCATTTTTTATATTTTCTCTTTAACGCTTCCCTGCTATGTAGGCTGTTTTCTGCTCTACCCTCTGTCCTGTTCTGACCTCCTTCCTCGCATTTCCCACAATGCTTTATTTTCCAGTCCCTCCGTATCTCCTCAGCGTTGCTGTGCTATCTCCCCTCTGCAAGTTTTGAGAGAAAAAAAAATCTTTCTTTTGTTGGCCTGTGCTCGTTCTCTCTCAGTAGGGGGGCCAGTGGAAAAGTAACTACAAGGGCACACACAGCCTTCAGAGTCCAACCAGACTTCTCATAGTTGTTTTTTGATGTGAATAGATGTCATATTGAACTCAAATGTGCACACACCCCATTTCAGTGGAATAGCTCTGCTCCTATGACTGTCTGCCCCCCCACCCCCCATCTGAAAAGACGCCTACACAAACCTGGGAGGAGGGAGGGAGGGAGGAAGATGGGGTAAGTTAGAAAAAGAGGCGATGCGAAAGTGTGAAAGCGCGGGAGGCAGAAGGAGAGACAACAAGAGGTGGCGGGCGTGCTTTGAGAATGGGGATTAGAATTGGAAGATTAGAGGTAGAAGATGATATCATTTGGTCCAGATGAGCAGGAACAAACGAGCAGTGCAAATCACTCGACGTTAACGAGCTGCCTCATAAATAACTGCAGCCGAGCGTATGCTCCAAGCCGGATCCGGGTAGGTCTGCGTAATGCAAAGGAGGCATAATGCTTGCCTTAACATTATTCACAACCCAATGGGAGGAAACCCATTGCTCTGGGGCAATGGGTTTTCTCCCATTGCCCCAGAGCTAAATATTGCCCCCTTGTAGCAGGATCAGGAGGCATTTTCTTATAAATAGTGGGAGGCTTTAGTCAGAGTGATGGCCCCTTGTGTGGCATCCTAACCCTCATTCAGGCTGCAAATGATAAATTCCAGACCTGACACAGCCCAACAGGGCACAACAAAAAGATAGTGGGAAAAAACCACCTCAGCTTCTCCAGGGACTTCCTCAGCATATTCAGCTTATCTACTGTTTTTCATCTCACTTTTTCCATTTGCAATATTTCCCCCTTAGTGTAGAGACTGTAGCACTGTAAGAATACAGAGTCATTAAAATATATTAAAACACTGATCTTCAAGTAAATGGGATTTTCCTTTTTTTCTTTTCTTGGTGCTCTAAAGCACTTTTAAACACACAAAGTAATCCAGCTGAGATAGCAGCGATTCAGTTAAAGACTAAATATGTGTAAATATGAATGGTTTTGCTGCGATGTAGAGGCAGCAGAAAGAAAATGAGAGACAGGAAAAAGAAAGAAAATGTAAAAAAAATAAATAAATAAAAAATTCAGAAAGTTGGATTTTCTTTTCTTCTCTGCTCATATGTGTTGAGGGCAGCAGGAGAAATATACGTCTCTATTTTAGCGAGGAGGCCAGCAGCAGCAGAATGACTTTCATTGGCTGCATTCTAAATATTGCATGACTTCCTGATGGCAGTGTGCTGTCTGAGGCTCTGACTGGCCTGGTATTAACCTGTCCGGATAAATCAGCCATTTACCCAACTCTGTCTGTCTACTCAAAGCACTGTTTCCTCCCTTCATTCCTCATTTTCCTGCTGCTTTCAATTTTTATGCCACCCTCCGGCCTCACCTGTTCCACATGCACCATTTTTCGCCTCCACTTTCGATGATGCAACCCACTTTTTGTGTGTGCATTTCCTCTATGGGGCGTTACTCTGTGGTTTTCTGCCAAGGGCTCTAACATCATATGCAGGCTGGCAGATGACAAATAGTCTTTTAATTGCTTGCACCAGGAAAATCATTAGTCTTTTCCCTTTCCTTGGTGGGACCAAGGCAGGACGTGTGCGAAATAATAATAGCCTCAGTTCTGTTTCCTGTCTGCTATTTTTAGAACAGGTATTTTAAGGGCCTTCCTTTTATATGCCTTTGTGTTTGTATGTGTGTGCCTGTGAGTATTTATGTGTATGCTTGCACGGTAAAGGTGGCCTAAATGCTCCAGAGGTGCTTATCCTTGGTTGTGAGGCAGGAAAATGTGTTTGTCAACTCTGTTCCGGCCTCATGAGAGTTTTTCTCATTGCTGCTGCAATTCCTAAGCCCCTGGGAGTGTGCTGTTTGTCTATGTGCGTGTGCGTTTTTGTGCCTGTGACTGTGTGTACCTGTGTGTCTGGCAGGCTCTGGCCCAGGCCATTGTGCTGTAGCAATCCAGCGACACTGTGGCTAGCCAGATGAAGCCGTCCGGTTTATGGAGCAACCTGCAAACTCCAGCTGCTTTTGGTTGGGATTGTGCTTAGTGGTGAGATATAGTATTGATTTTCTCTCCTTGGTGCCCTTGCCATCCCTGTGTAGATATGCACCAGTGCTCAGCATCCATTCACTGAGAAAGGGGAGAGGGAGGAGAGAGCAAAGGATTGTGTTTATGTGACGATACTGACCCCATTCGTTCACACGGAAAAGGCGTGGAGCGTGAGGTGGCTAGACAGCAGAGGGGGAATCGAGTTTCAGATCACAGGATGAACTCTGAATTAGATTTTACTGTTATACAAGCATTTCTTATTGTATATCTCCACGTCTGAGGGTGTTGGCGTGTCTGCATTTTTGTGTAAGTTTATTAAATGTGCAGGTTTGTTTGGAATCTAAGAGGGTTCGTTTGTTGTTGTTGTTGTTGTGTGTGTGTGTGTGTGTGTGTGTGTCTGCGTGCGTGTGTGTGTGTGTGTGTGTGTGTGTGTGTGCGTGTGTGTGTGTGTGTGTGTGTGTGTGTGTGTGTGTGTGTGTGTGCGTGTGCGTGCACGTGTGTGTGTGTGTATGTGTGTGTTAGCAAGCAAATTGGATCTGATGTGCTTGATGTTTTCCTGCTTTTTTGCCCTTGGTTTCTATCCCAGTGGGAAGTCATGTTTAGCCCTGTTCCAAGGCCATCCAGAGCCCCCTCTCCCTTCACCACTACCATCGTCCTCTCCTCCAACAACATGGTAAATCCCATTTAAAACATTTTTGTTGAACCCCCCCTCAGCTACGCTGCTGCAGTTCAATTAATGTAAACGCCTCATTACACAAAATGTTTCATAGATAAGTGATAAAGTGTAAGAATCTTATTAGGCGCTGTATAAAAATATTACCGTCTGACCTTTCTGTGAATTTTAAGTCAGGTACTTATAAAATGTTCAAGCAATGAAAACTGAATTGAACCTTCTAGACTGCCGGTGTTAATGATACCTCTAGGTGTGCAGTACATCAGACATCAAAGTAGCAGAAACCACAGAACTCTTGTCCTTGTCTGACACACAGTCTCGCATGTAGCTGCTCCAAACCATTACTAAATCACTCTAAATCAATAAATCTTCGATAAAAATATCCATATACATATATATATATATATATATATATATATATATATTTAACATGTCTTCTTCATCTTAAACCAGACTTTCTTCCCATCTGACAAAAATATGTGATGTAAACCTGCCAACTTCTTACACATTGGGTTATTTTAACAGCTAATGGTTCCCAGTGTGGAGGTTCAAAACCCTTGACCCAAAAATGTAAAAATTTCACTGTTCCGGTTTATAGAAAAAGGAAAACACATTTTTCATTTCACACTGTACTGCTCAGTTTTAAAGCTGGGTATGAAAAAATGAATATTTAGCAGTTTCTGCTAATAATTAATCAAACTGAAAAAGAAGAACTCACCAAGAGCTCATAAAAATCTCTGAAAATGATGTTACAGTTTGTTTTATAGTATTGTGTGATGACCAACACCAGAAGAGTCACATATTCAGAAGGTTTGCTATCGCCCAACGGCTGAAAGCCTCTACTCTAGGTGTGTATAATCAGGCTGTGTTATGCCACCCTATCCTGGCAGTGCTGAGACTGGGGAGGCCCGGTCTCTTTCCAGATTCATCTCTCCAGCTTTGTTTGACTAAGTAGTGCCATGGTGTATGTGTTGGAGGGGGCCTGAGTGCTAACAGCAGCAGCAGTGCAGCGTATGTGTGGGTTGCCTAAGCCAGTGGGGCTTGGCACACAGACGCAGCATATGTTCATGGCCAGCTTCCTTCCTCCTCTCCAATCTCTCTTTTTTCTCCCGCTCCAGCTCCTTCCCTGCCCTAACCCCCCTCCACTCCCCCTGTACCACCCTCTGACAGCATTGCTCAGACATCAAAGGGCACTCGGGATCCCAGTGTCCCCTAAGGACAACCCGCCATGTTTTGCTAATACCAAAGCCCTTTCTTCTAACAGAGACCCACACGTGTGCTCCTCTTTGTCATTTTATCATCTGGCACATGATCAGAGCTGTTTGGTGCAGCAGGTAATAAGCTGTGGCTGCACTGGTTCATTTCTAAAGCTTTTCCAAGAGTTGGTCACTTCCATCTCGGCTTATATCTGCCCTACATAAACTCTAAATCGTTTTCTCTGCGTGACAGAAGCAGCCATACTTCCAAGCAGCTAGACGGATGCACCACCACCCTGCTGCTCAATAAAGAGTTAACTATATCCCAGGTAGCCCCAACCAGCTGTTCCAGCCTTTCACACCTACTATCCTGCTGCCTGCTCTCCTCCTTGCCTCTTGAACCAGTAAATGAACACTCATTTGCAAGTTAGATAAATCCTTTGAATGTATTATTGATGCAAACAAATTAGCCTGCAGGCCCCAGACAATACCTAATGGAGCCTTGGCTTATGGGTGAGGTAGTTTCCAGTGAGGGCACTGTTGGTGTTCCAGGATTGATGCCTGATCTTCTGCCCCGTAATTATTTCTCCTACAAATTATTCAGCTGTTCTGATGCAGTGTGGGATTTAAAACAGTGCTTATTATTGCTGCCTATATGATTCCAGGCCCCGCCCAGGCAACATTCATTAGTTTATTAAAGAAAAAAGAAAAAAAAGACATGAGCAATTAGATAACTGGGATAAAGCCACCAAAATGAGGGGATGTGTTATTATTCAAGTTTATGCATATTGCACATAAATCACGGGGGTTTATGTTTGTGTTGCTTTTTTTTCAAGGATATTCTCTTATCTTGTTGTACACAGACACATGCACACATTTTAACAGCCTTGTATAAGCCTGTTCATGTATTTACAGACTCAAACTGACTCTCTTTCACAAATATGCATAGAAATACCAGCAGAATGTGAGCAGTTAAGCAGGGACACATACTGTACGGACACACATGCGCACACACAAGATGTTAAAAAAAAGCAAGTGCATCTAATTTATGCTGGCAGGCATTGGTGTGGTAGAGGCAGAGGTTGTAAAAGTGAGAAGAAAAACGGAGTGGGGAGATGAGAGAAAAAGGGGTCTACCACACTGTCCTTAGCGATTAGGAATCAGTATTGATCAGAGGAGGTGAGGGGAAGGCAGCCTGAGAGGAGGAGGGAGAGAACAGGCCCTAGAGCTTGGACCCCAACTCTCTGGTGGCCTCTGCTCTGTTCCACTCCGGCAAGCTGGCCAGGGCCACTGGGAGAACCATCAAAGGGTCTTATCCCGCTATCTGGCTCAGCAGCAGACACACAAATACACATATTAATGCATGCATACATGCACATTCTTCGGGCCTTTGAAAAATGCTCCATTTGATGACATCATCTCTCATTTCGCTCAAGCGTTGGCCGTCGTAAATTAAAGCTGATATGTTAACACCAGGGTACTGAAAACAGTCAAGGCCTCGTATTCTCCACCGAAGCCCGATTTTCTTGTGCAGGGCTAATCGCAAGCACTTATCTGCATCCTCATGCCACTGCCCTTAAAATTTTTCCCCATGAATATTTGTCACATGGTTCTTTCCTTTGATGTATGACTCAGGCAAATCCAACTCATTTTTCTTCAAAAACAGTCATTCCGGTACCTTTCTCTCTCTCTTTCGAACACATCCCAGACATGAAAACAGACAACAGTGTAGAAGTGCTCGTCTAAATCATGGCAGCAATCAAGCAATGGATAAATTACAAGCACACAAACACACTCGCACATGAGGCATCTATCTGCTGGTGGTGATGATGTGTCAATGTTTGTTTGATGTGTCCACTATAGAGTGAGTTCAGAGGAAGTATTTATTACTCTGCTCTCTCTCTCTCAGGGCCAGACCTGTGTAAATGCATTTCCTCCTTTAAGTCTCTTTTCCTCCTCCTCCTCCTCCTCCTCCCCTCCTTTCCCTCTGCCTGCTTTTCAGCTGACTCCAAGCTTTGGCAATCTTATTTGCCTTTCGATCCAGATCAATCTCCGTCTTATCTACAGCTCCTGAATCATAAACATTTCATAAGCCCAACCTTGACACTGACAGACATGGAGAGGTGGTTGGGTGTAAGATGTCTGCGGAGGCTACTTGATGCTGGACTTTACTCAGTCTGTTGAACTCTGCCTTCTCAGTCCAAACCACCATCCCGTTTTGAGTCAGGTGCTCGTGTTTTGCGCGCAATCACAATATCAAGTATGTGTGCCTGGTTTGTGTGTTTATATGTGTGTGATGTATTATTCATAAGAAGAAGCATTCATCTCAGTGAGACACCTTCAACAATTTGGAGACGTGGTGTGCTTAACGGCTTAATGTAGTTGCTGCAATTTGGCTCTCCTCTGGCTGATTAACGCCGGCACTCCAGCCCTCACCGTGTTTTGCCTCACGAAGGATTAGGTGTTATAAGAAACATGGCTTCCCGGGGACTTTACCTGACACTGCGATGTGAATGTTTTTCAGAATACCCACCACTATTCAATTTCCGACTCACTATTTAGGCACCGTCACACGGAGCTCAAACACAATGAAGCATTTTCTAGGAACCTGCTCTGTGTAAAGACAAAACTGCCCCGTTACTGCCATGAATTTAACAAGAAGGATGCACCTTTGTCTCTGCTTCGCTAAATTTGTCCCCATCGTGCATTTTGTGGGGGGAAAAAAAAGCAGGTTCAACTTTCAGTCTTTGTGTATTCGAGTGCTGCCAACAGTGGAGCAGTCAGCAAAGTGCCACCTCAGCACCTGCGCTTTAATGATTAATACCATATTGATGGTCTCAATTAATTTCCTATTACACCAGCAGAAGGCTGCGGTCGCTCTGTCTCTGTCACGGCCCTGCGCTTGTTTTGGGAAGCCTTTTTGTGGCAGCTGCTGGCCGGAGATAGTAAGCTTCTCACTTGCTTGTGCACATAATTTTACAGACAGATGTACTAAGCATGCACGGATGCAATCGCACACAAGTATCTTAAGGAACCACACACACCAGCTATTACACGCTGTTTGGCTCCTCACATTTCACATGCTTGCACACAGATGCGCAAATAAAATGCAACTCTTTCTTTTTGTTGAATCATATTTTCAAGGGGACTCCTCTTTTTTTTTTCTTCTTCTTCTTTTTTTTTGTCTGTGATCAAAACACTCCTGAGAGACCTGGACGTTCAGCTTCGCCTCTTTGCACAATTTCACAAAAACTGCTACTTTTACCTGACTCTGTGATTTAGCAAACACCCCTGTGTTTTGCATTCGAACTTGGTTTGATATATTGTAGCGTATTTAAGGCTGTTTCCTGCAGCCTATGCTTTGATTCTGGCTTAAACCCCCTCCCCTGCAGCGTTACATATTTGTAACAGTGTGTAAGCTACTTATTTATTCCCATGATGATCTCTGTCTGAGCTGTGATTTGACAACACATTCCCATGACCTCAACTATCTGTGGACTTCAGATCAACTCGCAGTCAACACTGCCCCTTCAGAGAGGCTGGGGAAATGCTGTTTGTCGATCAGATTGGCAGACCTCTGATGGCGCTTTCTCCCTCTGTCTCTTTTCATATCCAAATAAAACAGCCTCTTATCTCTGACCACTCTGTACTTCACCCCATAAACCCCTTTATCTCTTTCTAATATGCGCTGTTCATCTCAACCTCATTCTTTCATTCTGTCTCACTCACAACCCCACACACTGTCTTTATTTTCCATTTTTCATGTGGAACCAATATACACTATTGGTTGCTAGGAAACCATTTGAGCTTTTTTTCCCCCCCCTGAGGGGCAGACGTTTGATTACCCATTTATGTGGTGTGTATCTGTGTGCAGAAGCCAGAGCGTGTGTCTCCAGAGAGAGGTCTTGCCAAGCTGAGCTCAGGTTCTGCTCCAGTATTCAGCCCAGTAATGATAATGAGCCCCTCACCATGTTTGACGGAGCACACTGGCTCAGCAGCACTGTGGCTATTGCTGTTATCTTTCTTTCTGTGCCTCTTGATGCATTTTTTGTGAGTGCACACAGCTACATCTAAGTGCATTTATGTTGTAAGAGTTATTGGCTGGGTGAGTTTTTCCATTGCAGGCTTAACAATTGTTGCTGGTGCTTACAATCAGTGTTGTCTATTGTTGTTCAGTGAGCTATCGCAGAGGGGGACTGTGGCCAGCTTGGCCTGTCTTGCAGCTGGACACACTTCAGTCCTGCCTGTGACTCCCTGTTTAGAAATGCACCAGCACATCTCACTCCCCTGGCTGCTCCTGTGAAGTCCTGATTCGCTCCCAGACACGGGGAGAGGCCCATAAATAGCACGCCTTGTCGACTGGCACG
The DNA here is from genome assembly GCA_036024015.1 of Craterocephalus amniculus. NCBI lineage: Eukaryota > Metazoa > Chordata > Actinopteri > Atheriniformes > Atherinidae > Craterocephalus > Craterocephalus amniculus. The sequence continues at coordinate 24,151 of JAVQJG010156008.1, forward strand.
GCGAGGACGACAACACACACACAAACAAATCCAACCCGGCGCTGATATGAAAGGGAGCAGAAGAGGGAGAGGGATGGCGCACGCTGTGTTCCCTCGTCCAAATGAATTGCACTATGCCCTAAGAGGAAGCAAGGGAAATGAGAGCGCAAGCAATTGGAAAAGACTTCAGGAAAACCAGAGGTTGAGTGGTTATTGTGAGGCAGAAATGCAAGAAAAGAAGCATGAAGAGACAAGACACAGTTGAATCCTCCCCTGCATTTGAGCGGGCTCAGTAACTTCCGCTGCCTCATTTTACTCATGTGTGACTCAGTGTCACCTGTATGGCCACTGACTATTAGTATCAGTGCCATGGGCTTTTTCAAGGCTATTATGGCAGCTGGATGGGCTCCTGATGGCCCTTTCTCAGCTTGCCCAGGGCAGCCTGGCCTCTCACTTGGGACCACCATAACTAATGGAGAAGGTAGTGTGTTCTGTAAGGGCCTTAGGATGAATAAGTAGGCTGTAAACTGCGAGCTGAGTTGTGGCAGCTAAAAGGCCTTCAGTGCCTCGCTGCCCAGCTTACCGCCAAGCTTGCCTGCTTGGCATCTAGAATGCCCCTCCTTACTCAGGCTCTGAACACTGGCATTTTAAACTTTTACTGTAATGCATGCAGACGCTTGGCAAAGCAACAAACGCACTCCACCTTTTTTTTTTTTTTTTACTGTGGTGCATGGCACAAATAAAATATTCCAAAGCTGGGAGGAGCCACACACAAAAATAGAGAGCACTCTTGCAGACATGTAAGAAGTGCAAAATGCACTCCCATATAAGCACAATTACACACAGAGAAGTGCACGTACACACGTCCTTCGACTTGCATTCCTCCACACAGAGTGAAGCAGTTCTGCCTCTCTAAGCTGAGTTATTTAAAGCCCCACTCTCAACTCCATCGGAGTGATTATGTGCTGCTGAATTAAACATCACAGGCCTCAGCCCCTGGCTTCCTCTGAAACACGCTCAAACATGCTGGCCTCTTCCTGTTCCTCAAAAGTTCCAAGTTCTGGCTTTCATATCTCCCGGCCATTGCGCGAGGTAGCAGAGGTAAAGAGGTGGAGTACGAGTCTTCCGAGCATCGAGATCTCCTAACATGCTTCTTTGTCTGCCATTCATCTCACAGATCTTGGACAGAGGCACATGGGGTAAAGCGCCTTAAAAATAACAGCACTATGTAAACTGTCTCTTACCACTGGACTGATACACATCCCAGCATCATTTTAGCTCGGCACTCAGGCATTGTCACAGTAAGTGGAGAGCTGAGTGCAGTAGAGGGTGAACAGTAGCAGTTAAGTTGAGCGTTGACTCTAGACACCCCAATTAGGGTGTCTGTGTTTTAAACTGGGAACATTTAAACAAAGAGGATGTCATAGACGACCCAGAGAGAAGCAGGTTGAAACAGAGGTTTGCGCTGCCTCCTCAACAGGAGCCTCAGGCTGTTTGTTACCTTTTTGGGAGGGTTTGACGTGGAGTTTTGTTTACCCCAGTGTGTGTGAGCCTGTGTGTGTGTGTGCTTACGCACTGCCTGTGCATAACTGTGCTACTGTGTGTCGGCAGCAGGCAAGGCACCAGTCAACCACCCCCACACTCCAAAACATACCCCTTGGCACTGAACGATAAAGGTTCCAAACAAAAAGGAAGAAGTCTTGCGACTTGTGGAGGTGAACTTACAGCACCACAGAGGCAGTTGACCTTGAAATGAGCTGTGGTGTTTGGGGACAGGCGGGGGAGGGCGGTGTTTAAGAGTGCAACCTCAGTGCCAGAGGCCAGGAGGCTTCCTAATGACTGGCACACCATGCTATCCATCACCATGCCACAGCCAGGGCAACTGCCCCCGCATAGCCAAACGCGTAAGGCTTTAATCGCCCCTTGAACTTCTTCAGTGGACCATGACTGCAGGACGTGAAACACATAAATCCGACGCACAGGTGTTTCATGTGAACACGGACCTGTGCAGGCATATGTGAAGATGCTCTTGACTGATTCTAATATGCATTCCTCACACAAACAGCATGAATATGCAGCCAATGCTCTCAGTCTCACAGCTCGTTGCGCTCATCCTGCATGCATACTGATGAACATACACCAACTAACATGCAGAAATGTGCCTCCTGACGCTCATTCACATGCTATTTATAATATAATGTAGGCAGGCTGAAACACAAAGGCACAGAAACATTCATAAACAGAAGAGATACAGACATACACCTCTCTCCTCTTTATTTGTGAGCTGATGCAGAATGTTTGTGACAAAACAATTGACTTCTTTTACTTTCATGGTATTTTTCATTGAAATGGATGTCCCCATAGCCTGCGAACTCAGTTTTGCCATGAACAACTATTTCTTTCCTTTCCTTCCCTTTAAAAATCTTCTCATTTGTTTCTTGGGATTGCAATGGAAAGTCAGGCTTTCCCCATACCTGGGCCCATGTCTGCTCTGACGCGCTTTGAAGCCCCCACTCTTCACTGTGGGTTATTTTATCACAGTGGAACAAGGTTTTCCCCTGCACTCCCTGGCTCATCCACGTTCCTTGAAGCATCCCCTCTCAATTAAGATCCTTTCATGTTAATGGTGTTCTTATCGCTCCTGTGCACAAGTTGTGAAAGCGAGGCCTGCTGTGGTAGAGTACAATCACGGAGCAGAGCTGCCTGAATGACAATATAAGCGCTCTTACTCTCATTCTTCCCTCTGTCTCTGTCTCTCTACAGATCTCTATCTTAAATTCTGTCTCTCTCCTTCACTTCTTTTTTTCTTTTGTCGTTAATGAGCTGTACTTGGGCTAGTGGGTACATGGAGCTCCAAGGCAAGGGTGGGCTTATGGCAGGGTCACAGAGACTTAATGAGACAGCAGTTACACGCCTTGACCACTCATGGTAGATTCTACCTATAAATGTACTTTGTACTCAAGTCTCAGACAGTTCTACCTCTTTGGTTCAGCATGCACAGTCGCCATCACAAATTAAGCACAAAGTAAAAGGTCAGTGTTTCTGTCTCCACCGGCATCCAACGCTTCTTTGTCTTTAGTTCCATTAGCGATTCCATTTTTTTTCTCCTTTTCCTCCTTTTGGAGTAGAACAAGGTGTTTGACTCCAGGACGAGGTAGGCAGTCACTGAGAGATCATTGGAGCACTGGCTGCCTTTCAGTGCGTGGGTGCCAGAGAAACCTGTTGCCAGGCTACAACAGCACCTTTATCCTTCGGTTGCGATGGCGATGTCTTGAATATCACATATGCATGTGTGTTTTTCATGTGTCCATCATGACATGTCTTGTGCGTTTCGTTTTATTCCGCAAATGTCTAGGCGTGCTTGGGTGTGCGTGAGCTTACATATACATACGTGCCTTTGTATGTTAGTACATTTCTGTGTTTGTGACTGAGATTGGCAAAAGGAGGGGCAGCAAGGCGCTCCACCACCCACTCAGCAGGCCTTCCGCCCCCGTGGCTGACTCCCCAAGACTCTGCTAGTAATTAGCTCAACATCTATCCATCTGTTCTGGGGAGGCGCAGTAAACATTAACACAACACAGCAACATCAAAATGTTGGCTAGACATAGGCGTGCATGATATATTCACACATTAATACATGGGAATGGTTGGCAAACACATGCTGACATGCAATTTGAGCTCTTATACAAACAAAATATGATGCACAAAGGAATGTTCAGCAGTTTAGCATTTATCAAGGAACTAAAGTCAAGCATGAAGGATCTATTTCTATTTGCAGACCTCCAGACTAAATCCACATTGGCTAGGTGCTTATAAACCCTGGCTGCAAATGTGGAATCGTTGCCTTTCACCAATCCAACACTTCTCTGCTGGTTTTGCATGCTGAATAAGAATCTGAATATCTTAAAGGGCATTAAATCTTTCCATAATCAAGCCTGAAATCTTTGCACACCACAGGTTCCTGCAACTGTATCCCAATCCTCCCCAGCACTGCGGAAGTGAGGCTGGAAAGCTGCCCTGAGACCCGCATGGGAAATGAGAGAAAAAAACAACCAAAAGACTACATTGCACAATTAATCAATAAGTTAATGAGATCTCATTTTCTCTGGAAAAGACTATCCAGGCAAAAAGTTCCCCCTCAGCCTTTTCCCTCTCTTCTTGGAGAACCAACTCTTGATATTACACTGTGGAAAAAAGAAAGCAGCCAGCAGGAAATTAAATTAAATTACCATCCTGATAGATTTATGTGGCGCTTTACATTTTCATTGTGTTGTTTTCCTCTCAGAGCCGAGTAGGTAGGCCAAAGTTGGGAAAGAATTGTTAAACATGTTGTAAAGTAAAAGAAGAGAAAGAGGTAAAACCAGACTGGGGGAAAGGAGAGCGAAAGTTCCAGACGTACCACACCTCTGGCTGTCTTCCCCAGTTTACAACAGATAGCAGATTCTTATAGTAAAACACAGCGGCACAGAAATGACTTGTGTTTGGATGAGCTGTAAGGCTGCCACATGGTCAATTTCTTTCAGTGTGCATGCATATTTGTGTAGCTATGTGTGACAAGGTAGGAAACAGCTGGGAGTGTGGGTGTTGAATGGAGGAGATTGTGCGTAACCACGTGTATGATTGTTCTCAACTAGCCCCTGTGTGTCTTGTGAGCCTATAAGTGTCTGTTACACTATGCTAATGAGTTTGTCCTTGCTCAATCTGTTTTTGTGCATCCGTGCTTGTGTGTTTAAGCATGCGCTATGTGTTTGAGTGCGCATTCTCACCCCCCTATCCCCTTTCCCCCACTCACACATCCACATTCATTTTTGTCCCCTCATAATTGAATGAAGCTGTCTACATTCTGCGCTCTCATTTCAAGTAAAGATTGAGGGCATCTCTTGGCTATTGACACAGCTGGTGGTGCCATCTGGGGGCATCGCACACCGCCTGCGCCATCTCCATCCTAACAGGGCCGCAGTCACCACCTACTGTCCGTACCAATGACAGAGGGCATGGAAAGAAGTGAGATGAAAGACAGCAATGTCCAGCTCCAGCTTGTGCTAGAAGTGGTGTGGAAAGGTCATCCGTCTCCCCGAGACTGCTTTACGTTCTATTGAGACACATCAGAGATGCTCTCAGTTGTTTGTACATTTGGGATGTTTCACCAAAGTATTTGTGAATCCGCCTGCCATAGCCACACCCCTGTCTAATGTAACAGCGAAGCAGAGATGGGGGGTTGGGGGCGTCGTCTCAGATTAATGGTTCAAGCTGAGAGGGAGCGAAGACCTACAGTAGCAGCACCTTGATTTATTTGCCACTTAGTACTGATGAAGCTTCAAACTGCAGTCACGCACACATGTTGTCACAGCATTTTTCTCCATCAGAGACGGAGTTGTTTTGTCTGTTCCTGCCTCTTGTTTAGATGTGTAAAGGAACAAATGCTGCATGTTGATTTTGCCGTTAGTTTTTCCTTTGAAACATGACAGAAGAGATTAAAGACATGAACTCTGTGTGTTTCATCGTGTAAAATAATAGTTTAAATCATTTTAATCCTAGTCAGTACTAAACTTGTTGACTTTAGTGGCAGTCATATGTTAATAGTACGCTGGAAGCCCCAAACAGGGACATTTCTTGTGCAAGTACTTGGTAATCAAAGCCTTCTATGATTACAGAACTGGATTGGTGTAATTCACACCTGCACAACGTTCCTATAAACAGCACCTATTATTCATAAGCTGTCAATTTAGAGAATTTGCTGGGGTAACCTAGTGACAATTTGCAGGCAGCAAATTGTTGAGGTTTGACTTGGTAAATACTGGCAGAGTTAATTGAGGGCATCATCTCACTATGTGGGAGGATTTGACAAAATGCCATAAGTGTGTTACATGAGCACACATTGTAATTAACACACATGCACGTGCAAGTGAACACATGTAAATGACTACACACGCCAGGGTTCTCATCCCATCGCACACACATTTAGAGATACAGAGATACAGACGGTCACATAATGAGTGAGATTATTGCCGATTTCTGATCCCAGATTTGTTCTGCTCCCTGGCTGTGTTCAGGCCTGAGCATTCCCTCTTCTGCTCTCTGGCTGTGTTAGAGTTACTACGCAGTGTTTCCAACCTCCCAGCTGTCATTTCCCACATATAAAAGCTCACATCTAAGCTACAGTGTCTATGCACCCCTGTGCTGGTAACCCATACACCGTGCTATCGCTTCCATCACCCCAGCTAACCTTCTGGAAACTCTCTTCTGTTTTCCCAACAGAATCCCGATATTGTGCTTGTCCACTACTTGAATGTTCCAGCCATTGAGGACTGTGGGAAACCATGTGGTCCCATCCTGTGCTCTATCAATACAGACAAGAAGGAATGGGCGAAGTGGACGAAGGAGGAGCTGATTGGCCAACTCAAGCCCATGTGTGAGTATTTCCGTAATCCCATGCAGAGTTTTGCTTTCATCAGGTCGTGTTTCACCAAACTCATACTTGTACTCATAACCTTTAACATGCATTTGGTATGAACTGCTTCTGCTCCTTCTAAAAAGATCTTGACAGTCTTTTCGCATATATTTAACATCTATTCCGATTAGCTCAGAGAAGCACCTGATTCTGCGGAGCATCTTTTTCAGTATCCCTGCAGTCTTATATGAGAGTGTCCTCTTCCTGGAGCCGTCTGCCTCACCAGGGTTAAAGTTCAGCTCTTCCCCTTGACCTCTGGCACCACTCTGGCCAGACTTAAAGTGCAGCTTCCCTCTGTCTGGACCGTGGAGGCAGTCAAAGCAAAGAGCAGCAGCCTGGTTATTGATTCATGTTAGTGCATGAAAGTTCTGTTCCCACCCCATCTCTGGCCCTCTTTGTCTCCCTCCCTCCGCAAAGGATCATTCCCTGTTGTTATTAGCTATACTAGTGCTCAGCGAGTTGCAATGTGTGTTTTTATGAGTTTTTGTACACCTGGGCAAAGACTGAGGCAATGTTTTGGAAAAAGAAAGGTTTTTTTTTTCTGATGATGATGATGATGATGGCCAAAAGGGGACTTTGTTGGGTGTTGAAAATCTTTCAGACAGCTCTTAAGACAACTTTAACAACTAGACAGTAATTTGGGTGTGTCTGGTAGAGGCCAGCAGAGCTGTGACTGATATTCTGTTGGCCAATTATTGATGATGTGGCCAGGTGAAGAGGAAAGTGTCAGCAGCTTTACAATCACACACACATGCTGGCTGCATACTGAACGGGCAGCCCAAGCCATCATCGCTGAGACCTAGGCTTTATTGTTTCCTTCATTACTGCATTAGTTTTAGGACATTTTCACACAAAGATTTACCTCAGGACAGCTACTGAGCAACAAAAGCCTACTGTATTCATTACATCTGTGGCTTAATGTAAAAATCAAGCACCATTTGCAGTAATGCGTGAAGTCATTAACTTTGGCAGTTGTTGGGACGAGAAGGGTGAGATGCCTTCTAGCTGCCAGGCTACATGAGGGGGCTACATAAAGAGCAAGAATTCCCTCTCCTGCTTTCCGTCTGTGCTTTCTGTCTTTCTTCTCCTTTATTTTCTTCTCTCCTTCTCCTGGAGCATTCGGCGTGTCAACATGAGCTCTGTGACGGAACAACATTGCCATCTAGTGGACCTGTGATAAGTCAAACCTTGTTCTTAATGAAGGGTGCAGACAGTTGCAATGAAGTCATGCCGTATTAACCACGCGTTGCTTAATCTTAAATCATAAATTAGCTCTTACCATATCATGCATTTTTACCAGACTGACCTAAATCTTTCAGGCTTTTTTAATGTAGAATAACCCACATTCCAATAGTGGTGGAAATTTTTATCCCTAAATCTGCAATTCCTGTGCAAAAGATTTAAAGTTTGTAGTTGCATATTGAGTGTAGAAGGCAAGATTCTCAGAGTGTGTCTTATGTGTGATGTTCACTTGATCCATGTTCAAATAATGTTCTTACATATCGTGAGCTATTTCGTGAGCTGATTTTAGTCAACACACCCTTACTTTCATCATCGCAGCACTGCCAACTTTTGCTCCTTATTGTTTTCCTTCTTCCTTCTTGGTATTCTCTCCGCAATTTTTCACAGCACAGAACATTCGGCACCTTTTATTGCACACAACAAAGGAAAAAAATGTGGATTTCATGGATCAGCTGGGCTTATTTCGTCTCCCATGACCAGAACACTCACACATCCTCGCAAAGTCTGAAACATTTTCACATCCGCAGATGCTCGCTCACTGTGGTTCACGTCTAAACCCTGTGAAACATGGCCATGTCTGACCTCGTCATCCTTAACGCCATGTGGTGTTTGATGAGAAGGAGAGGAAGCAAGGGAGGCGGGGTGGATGAAGAGGGTAAAGAGAGTGGCATCGCTGCTCAGTCACGCTATAGTTCCACAGACAAGGCAGCCAGCTTGATTCACTCTTTTGCTCTAATGCAATAAACACGTAGCGCTCCGCAGCTATGCCCCCAGCCTTCTGACAGAGAACTTTAACAAACACTCACACAGACAGAAGGCCGGTCTTTGGGCGAGACAGACAGGACCAGAGAAGAGCAGAACAAGGCGAGATAGACAGGACTGGCTATTGTGTAAATGATTGTACTCCTCTGTCCCACATCGTCTCCAGCGGTGCATACGCAGTCAGGTGGAACATGCCCTACAGATCAGCTGTGTTCGTCATTAAGCCTGCGTGGTGCTGCTCACGACAGAATGCAATCATCAGAACGATCATATGATTGGGTTGCTGTTTGATGCCTCCGCTCTTGTTGCCTGGAATTAAACCTTGTGGCACTGCTCCTGTCATGTCTGCTTTGGAATATAACCCTCGGTGAGAAGAGAAGACAGGCAGACACAGTGGTAACTGTATGTCAACAACCCCGAGTCCCCAGGGATGACACTCGTCTAGATGAGGAGGGCCATGGCAATCTGGCATGTGGGATTAGGGCAGAGAGGAGACAAGTAGGATGCCACTGCTTGGTGGCTGGAAGTTGTTGCAATAGGCTCTCACTCTTGCTCTAAGTCAGATCAGCTGGATTGGAACTTGTGTTGACTTTGGCACAAAATGGGGATAGATAACAGTGTTTCTCATATGCCAGCATCCTCATTATCTCTTTATTAGTAATATTAGCTTCATCTCATTTGTGCTGTTTGCATTACCTCTGTCAAAAGGTTAATGGTAACTGAAGATGCACCGTTTAGCGGAACATCCCGACACAAACAATTATTCGTGCAATAATTAAATTTACATTAGATGAGGCTTCCCTGTCAGATTTGCTGTCTGTGTTTTTACAGCTCACTAATGGTGGAAGAAAGGCTTCATAATGTTTCCGTAAGCTGCTACAGCAAGTCGTCTGGGGAGCGTGTGATCTCGGCCTGATCACAGCAGCTTTACTGACATCTGCTGGTGACCAGTCTGTAATCTGCCACAAGATCTTAAACCTTTTCAAGATAGATCCTCATCGCAGTCATCTAATCATCAATTCCAAGTTTCGTGGGGATTTTTTTGCTTCATTTTAACTAGCTCTATCTTTAATCCGCAGCACCCTCGACATCTTCCACCGGTTCCATCTCTTTTTATCTCAAATGCAAACAGACATGCACTGAGCAAATTCTCTGTTTTTTTACACGCTTCATATCACACTCTCTTTATTAATTTCTCTCTTTCATATTTAACCAGAAGAGGTAGTTAAATGCAGGACTTGAATTAAAGCCGTCTTGATTTTTTCCTCTAATGATAGTCCTTTACTTCTAAAATATTACCTCTTTCATAGTTGAGAGCCTGAGCAGTGTAGCGTAGGTGGTCTCTCCTTCCACCTTACAGCCACTAAAACCACTATCTGTCTCATCAGACATGGTGGCGGCTTGACAAGTGGAGCAATGAAAGGTATTAGGAGGCGTTAGTGAGGTGTGACTGAGGGAAGGAGGGAGAACTTTCCAGGAGAGAGCCTGTCTGTCTCCCCTGCTGCAGCAGGAAGTGTGGTGTCAGTGAAATGGTGATGCCCAGGAACATGGTCAGAAGGTGGAGATTCACTGCAACCATCTGCACTCACACGGAGTTGCAACAAGCCTTGAAATATAGGAGGGAGAGAGGCAAAACAGAGATAAGTAGTTAATCAGAGGGCTTCATTTTATAGTAAAGTAGAAAAGTGAACACAGTAAGAATACAATACACCCAGGGAAAGTGTGATTATGCCATGTCAGAGCAAGTGTAAAACAAAAGGAAAATGCCAGTTAAATCCTGCTGATGAAGCTGCAAGGCCTGTTTGGTGGATTGTTTGTTTCCACCATAAAACCTATATTTATCTGCTTTGCCATTGTAACTTTGGTATTTTCAGAAAGGTGCACACTGAACAGGAGGAGGTATACCGGCAGGGAGGCAGGGAGGACAGTGGGTGGGGCGGGAGGTTGGCGTGGCTGGTGGTCTGTTGGGCTGGCTGACGTCTCTGTCTCCTCCTCTCTCCTGGCAGTTCATGGCATCAAGTGGACTTGCAGCAATGGGAACAGCAGCTCTGGCTTCTCAGTGGAGCAGCTAGTGCAACAGATACTGGACAGCCACCAAACTAAGCCACCTCCCCGGACTCACAACTGCCTCTGCACGGGTACCCTGGGTAAGGGCCAGTGGGTGGGACAGAGAACTGAACAGTTCAGAGAGAGGAGGAAAAAGTTATAACGATGCAGATTAATGTCATGGTTGAGGCAAGAAGGCGGAGACCTTTAAAGGAAGGTGATTTCTCGTGAAATCAAGTGACATAAAAATAGTTAAATAGTTAAAAATAAAAATGTATCAATATTGCATCATAAGATTGTTGTTAGTGTCATGACTTCATGTTTGTCCAATTATTAAGAGAAAAAGTAGCATGAGACGTATTGGATGTCGAACATTTTTCACCTAAATTTTGTACGCAGGATATCCTAAATATGAGAGCCATGTGGGACTTAGTTATGGTTGTTTCACAGATTATGGGTTGAGTTGAATCCTTTTGTCTAGAATTGAAGTAATTCTTCTCAAATTTGGCCATTTTATTTCTGATAAATGTGTTGCAAACGTGTGCACTTTAAGGGAGCAGGTGATTTAACTGGACAGAAAATGACCTGTAAAGTTGTTCTCTGACTGCAGTTCCGTGCATGCATATTTATGCATATTGTCAATTTTTGATTAAATAAGCACTGATTTGCAAAGAATGACAGAGTTGAGTGAAACAATAATAAAAAGAAAAAAGAACAATTTAAATTGTTTTTTTCTGCATTAGTCTGCTAGATTAATCCCAACCTGGGGTCCCCCAAGGGGCAAAAGGAATCTTTAAGACCTTGACTTTTCATAGCTAGTGTGATTTAAATTGAGATCATTTTCACACAGTCAATTTGAGGTGTATCTGCTTATGTTTTTTGTGTTGTTTTTTTTTTTTTTTTTTTGTTCATCTGGATGTTTTATTTACATATAACTAGCTTTTTTGGAGCCTAAAAAAATTTAAACCAAGTCTCAAAAGTAAATAAATGGGAGTCATCAAAATCTGCTACACAACAATATTTTAAGTTTAGTGTGGTCAGTGAGCTAGTGGAGCTTGTCCATGTCTATCCTGCTAACCTTCCCCCTCACCATTTCATAATGAAACATGTCTGAGAAACGTCACAGTGATTGTCCTTGTCCTACTTTTATTTCAACACTTATTGTGACAGAACACCAATGCCCTGATTTACGAAGATTCCAAATAAAAAGTGCTAATTAATTTGACCCGCAATAATATATCGCCTGTTATGTTTCCATGATTTGCAGGTGATCAACAAAGAATGATTGCTCAATCAATAACGGGAGAAAAAAGTCTAATTTAAATGAGGATTTAGTGTGCCAAATGAATCGCTGTGTGGAAGGAGAGGAAGAAAGTCACAAACAAAACAAATGGAGATGGAAATATTAGTAGAAGAGGCTAATAGAAATATGGCAAAGACATCTAATTATGAGCAGGACTGTAATATGAGAGGATATTTGCCAAAACCTAAATGCAGTTGAAAAAATAAGGAGAACATAAGATGAAATTAATTAGAGATGGCAATATGTTAGATGGGGGACAAAAAAAAGTTATAACACCTCTGCAAATAAGACAGGGGTCGACAGAAGAGGTACAGTATAACACACCTGGTTGTCTAGCAAGGCAGAATGAGCAAAGTATGCACAGACTGAAATATGTTGTTTATGACATCATAGCTGTTGTAGACATAATAAATACGGTATAAACGCATCTCCTATTGACAGCGTTTGTCTGAACAACAGTTGTTGTTTCAATTGTTCACACAAATTATCCGTTTATATGTAAAGACTTAGTTCCAGAAGATTTTGTTTAGTCAATGTATGAAACCGCTCATGAGAAAATATTTTCAATCAGACTGATGCTCCTTTGCAGTCCTGTAGCATCTGATCACTCTCATCCAGCTGTACTCATCTGTGCACCAACTCCAGTCCGTTTACGTCTGCCTTTCAAAAGCGATATTTACATCCACAAAACCAACCAGCACAATCAGTTGCACCTTTGATAAATCAAAATTAGCTGATTTATTTGCATCCACTCATCACAGTATTTTGCACCATCTAGAGAAAACACCCAGAATGCATATTCACTCGAGGCAAAAGCAAAAAATGCATTGTGCCGCTATCGTAACGGTTCTTCGGGTGCATTGCTGTTTGTGACGGGTTGATAAATCAGCTGCAGCGTGTTTTGCACCCATTAACAACAACTATGAATGTTGGAGAAAAAGTCATTCATAATTTGAAGGAACATGAGAAAAATGATTGTATCTTTATGTTATTTTTTCCCATAAACTGCTTACTTTAGACATTGACTTATTTTATCCCTGTAACATCTTCTTTAATGTTTATTTCACATTTTACAAATCAGTGCATATTTGATTATAAAATTCCCCACTTGCAAACCCATGATGAAAAAAACCTTTCAATAATTTGTGAAACACTTTCTCCCTTTTATCTGTCATCTATTTCTCTGAGTCATTTTCTCATTGTTTTCTGAGAGTGACTTTTAAAGCTATTAATGTGGAATCCACTTTTTAGTATGCTTTTTATTTTTACTATAAGAATACATTCTTGGGTGTCTGTTTCTGCCCAGTTAAACCAACAATTCTCTCAGAACTCACCAACTGCCCACATTTTTTTGTTATGAGAGCAAATTTTATGGGACTCTTGGAACACCATACTATTTTTGAACCCTGAAACATCATCAATAATTTAGTTGAACATGTTTCTTTCAACCTGCCATGGTTGAATTTGCACTCTTATATTTATCTGTTTAGAAGATACATATCCTCTGCAGACAGCCCCCTGTTACATCTTTCTTGACAGCCATGCAAAGCCTCACATACACGTCACACTCTGTATAATTACAAGATGACTACTTTTATTACTCTGAGGGAAACTTTCATCACAAAGTACTAAAAAGTACTGTAGCAAAATGATGATCCATCCATGTTTCTTGTACATTAAACAGTCTTATTGCCCAGTTTTTTTCTGTCTTATGGTCCCGTCATCCAACCAAATCTGCAACCTCTTTTTGCTCTTTCTGCCTGTAGGTGCAGGGAGCAGTGTGCACCACAAATGCAACAGCGCCAAACATCGCATTATCTCCCCTAAAGTGGACCCCCGCTCTGGGGGATACAGCAGTGCGCACTCTGAGGTACAGAACAACGATGTCTCCGAGGGGAAGACCGAGCACAGCGCCCACGGTGGAGCCAAAAGCTCCGGGGGAGGAGGTGGAGGGGCCAGCACCAGGGAGAAACGTAACGGCAAAGTCCACAAGCCTGTCCTGCTGCACCAGAACAGCACCGAGGTGTCGTCCACCAACCAGGTGGAGGTCCCTGATACCACCCAGAACTCCCCCGTCTCCATCAGCAGTGGCCTAAACAGCGATCCGGATATGGCCGACAGCCCCGTGGTGACAGGGATGAGCCATGTGGCTTCTGTCATGTCTGGCCTGTCCCAGAGTGTTTTCATGTCTGAGGTCACCGGGGACCCTGTCTACAGCATGTCTCCCACTGGAGGTCCCAACACTCACCTGATGGGTGCAGACGCCGCCTCACAGGGCCTGGTGCTGTCTGTGACCGCTGACCGTCACAAGTTTGCTTTCCCTGGAGGAGGAGTAGGCGAGCCTGGGACAACCACGGCAGGAGACAGCCTCTCCATGTTGTCCACACCTGGTGTGTCTGAGGAGCTGGTGCTGACCAGCAGTCTGGACGCCGGAACCATCAAGATCCCCGAGACTAATATGAACTTTGACCCTGACTGCTTCCTGAACAACCCCAAGCAGGGCCAGACGTATGGTGGCAGCGCCATGAAGACAGAGGGCAACGCCTCCTCCACCTCCTCCTCCTCTGGTGGCAGCAGCAACACCAACGGCAGCCTGCAGCGCTCCCCCACCATGTCTGACAACGGCTACACCTTCAGCTCAGCGCTTGTAAAGAACATCAAGACAGAAGACACGTCCTTTGAGCAGCAACTGGCTAAGGAGAGCGGCTACCAGGTGGGGGGGGTAGTAAACTGTGGCAGTGGGGTGTCTGTTTCATCTGGTGCTGGGTCAGGCCAGGGCAGCCTTAGTCTGACCGCAACAGGCTCTCTGCTACCATCTGGTGGGGGTCTGAGTCCCAGCACCACCTTGGAGCAGATGGATTTCAGTGCCATTGACGCCAAGCAGGACTATACATCGGGCGCTACCACGGTGAGCTACGGTCAGGCCCTGTCCAGTCCTCACATGCAACACCAGAATCGCTCTCCCAGCTTTTTCCTCCAGGACACTGGACCCAACCAGAACCAGCAGGGGAGGCCAGGCATGGGTCCGAAAACGCATATGATGGAGCACAACTCCCATGACTCTGGAGCTTATATGGGGCTACAGGTGGTGAAAACAGACTCCCCTGGCAGCAATGGCCACCTCCATCACCACCACCAGGCTCATCAGTCCCAGCACAGGGCCAACTGTAACGGAGGCTCGCCCACAGAGGGGCCCGGCCAGGCTGGCTCTCTGCAGCTGCTGCAGTACCAGGGGACCTTTCCTGGGCTGGGCTCTGAGCATGAAGAAGTGGTCGGTCTAGAGCAACCGGGCAACGTGAACTCAGCTCAGACTGGAGCCACAGAGAATGGAGCTGAGAATCTGCTCAAGCCAGGGGATCACATCCAGGCCTGTGGAGCGGGAAATGCAGAGGGAGGAGGAGCCGAGCACTACCTGCAGCGTGCCTCGGACGGGGGAGGAGGAGGGACGGGCGGCGCAGGAGAAGTAACGATTCATAATGGAAACAGCAACAGTAACGGCAACAACCGCACCCAGCAGCAACAGCAGCTGCAGCCTCTCCTCCAGGGCGCCAGCATGGTGCAGGGACTCTACAACGCAGTGGGAACCCACCAGAGCCTGGGGGGAGCCGCCAGTAATGGAGGAGCGGGAGGAACAGGCATGGAGATCAGCCTGGACCACTTTGACATATCTTTTGGAAACCAGTTCTCGGACCTCATTAATGACTTCATCTCAGTGGATGGCAGTGGAACCACCATGTCGACCGGAGGGGCCCTCTATGCTCACCAGCTTGTCACATCTCACAGCGCTGAGAATCAGAACACAGCCGGTGGGGGCCCCCAGCAAGGCCAGGAGGATGGAGGAGCCAGGGGCTCTGGCTACAGCCCCTCAGAGCTGTGCCTTCAGCCTTGCTGCAGCCCCCAGTCTCTGAGTGGAGGGGCCGGAGCAGGTGGCAACACGGTAGAAGCAAGCTCATTGTCCTACATGAATGTCGCAGAGGTGGTCTCTGCTGCTGTCGCCCAGGGGGCCCTGGGAATGCTTCAGGCCACAGGTCGCCTCTTCATGGTCACCGACTATTCCCCGGAGTGGTCCTATCCTGAGGTGAGTGAGAGACTTCTCACTGTTTGTTTTTTATTTCTCATTCTCTTTAGCATTTAGGTATCTGTCTAATTACTGAATTGTCCACAAGAGTTCATTTCAACAGACATGTTTCAAGCCTGAATATAATCAAGAGCAGCTGCACATATTTAGCAAGGTTTAGCTTGGATATGTTGGATATGATGCCTATGTTATATGAAGTAAATGTTTTAGTTAGAATACATGAATAAAAAGAAAGTCTCCAAAACAGTGGCAACTGGGCTTAAATTTGTTTGTGGCTGTCTTCAGGATGAATCAAACATTAATCAGGATAATTGCACATGGTCCTGTAGCTCATTTAGCTGGGTGGGAACCCCATGTACATGTTCACCTCTCTCCACCATTCTTCCTGTCACCCTGTTAACTTAAGTCTCGAACAAATATCTAAATATGGACACTGAGCGATGGGTAGACCAATCACACGGACTCTGTAGTTATGAAACAATGTGTTGCAGACTTTGCCCACAAGGAACAGCAGCTGTGGTCAGCTTGAATTCTTGTCATTTGTACCAAAGCTTATTTTCCACAGCAGACAGGAAGACTTGCAGACTTGTTCATCTCCTTTCTCCAAATCCTATTTTTGTACCTTTAACTTGCACAGGAACTCTCATAGCTGTTCTCTATCAGTGATAATCCACACGACAAAAGCTCTGACTCAAGAAGAACGTTGATAAACTCATCCTGCTTTCATGCAGTTACTACTCTGTCCTCAGCAATCACCCTCACCAGCAGGAAAAAGCTTTTTACTGACTTTTTGCCGCAGGCTTTGCCTCTCGGGCTACATACAGAGTATTCTCCGCCATCCATGAGTTTCTTAGAGCTGAGGACAAAGTGAGATCTAAAAAAAGCATGCAGACTTGTGTTATGAAGCAGCTCAGAGCAACAAGTGAAACTAAAGGGAATTTATGTGAAGTTATTAAAAGATACTAAAGGTAAACTCACTTGCTTCAATGGAAAGCACTAAATAATCTAGTAGTATTAATATGGTGCTGTTGGTATCAGAAATATGCATTTTGGTTAATCTGATTCAGAAACTAAATTGCTGAACTGTACATAGAAATTTTAGAAAGCCATTTTTTGGTCACACATACAGTAATTGAAACACTGACCTGATTTTTTTTCTTCTTTTCTATCATTAGATTAACAAAACAATTTTTACATTTGACTTTGCTTATGTAGTGAAGAAAACACAACTTCTAGCATGTGATTTGGTAAAGACTGTAAGTTCATGCAACCCAAAAGCCGAGTAATGACCATAAAATCCCAAACAATAATGACTCATGAAACGGTTACAACATCTAAATGAATCCAAGAGAAGAATGTCTTCATCAAAGTGTCATCATATTTTCGGCTCTTGGTAGGTCTAAAATTATTTTAGTAATTAAGTAAATTAAGTAATTTAGAATTAAGTAGACCATTGGAATATGATGAAGGATAGAAAACTTAATTTTCTATGCTTTTCATAGATTGGAGAAAAGGTCTAGCATAAGCAAGTGTTGAAAATACAAATAATGCA
>JAVQJG010156025.1:0-41524 GCA_036024015.1 Craterocephalus amniculus
AAAGAAAGAAAGAAAGAGAGACAGACAGACAGAAAAAAGAAAGAAAGGAGAAACCCCAACATGTGTAATGGATGCACAGTTTACTGTGCTGCATTCCTTTATGTGTCTTTCTGATCATGTGATTATTCTGAGCTTGTTCACTGTCGCCAGGTTTGGTATTCTATGAAACTGACGTCTTTACTTGGAAGTTAACTCTGACCTCTAGTGAACCTATTGCTTGACAACCATACCAATATAGGTGTGTGGGAGTATGTGGGCAGTAACATTTAAGAACATTTGACATTGATGTACCGACAAACATAATGAGACATTTTCAGTAAAATACATTTTGCCAGAGCTATGAAAAGTTCTTTGGTACTGATGTGGAGAGACAGACTAACAGGCCAAGAAAAAAGTAGCCTGACTGACAACACACTTTGTTTTCTACTTAGCTCTGCAAAAAAATGAAGAATTCAACATTACTGAAGAAAGCAATATGGTACAATCAGTCCACTTCAGCAATTAGTGATTAGCTCCATTAGGATGCAACTGAGTTTCAAATGGCTGTTTGTTGGCAACAATATGGTGCAACAACTGTGGCTGAGCCCTCTGTGGAATAAACTAATCAGATTGTAATTGAAACACATCCATTTAAGTAACTATTTCGCAATATAATTTATCTACTGTTTGTTCTCCGTAGACTTTGAAGTATGAAGAATCCTGCATGAATTACCCAGCATTTAAACAGTTATGAAACCCAAGCTAATGTAATGTCAAAGCTTTACTGAATCTTGAAACTTTTGTTTTAAAACTTACACCTGAAAGCTTTCAAAGAAGTCTAAGATTTAAATCATTTTATAAACTTAGTGAAAAACACAGGCAGAGAAACTTTAGCATGAATTTTTGAATATTCACGAACAGCCTGAAAATGAATTCTTGGGTGCATCAGATCACATTTAAGATAAGATTACAGAACTCCTGCAAAATTTCCAATCAACTGGTCAAACAGCATGCAAACCTTACACAAATAGAATTAAACCTTGCTCGGTGATGCCACTTTGTGTGACGGGTCGATAAAGTGGGTGTGAAAATGAGCCTTCACCGTGAAATCTGTGCCGCAGCAGTACCTCAGTGTATAGTAAATCCAAGAAGCCAAGTGAATCTGTTGCGCTTACAGTGCCCTGTCACTTAGCATCAGGTAGCTGCAACATAATCCCTAAACTTCTTCACTTAAAATGTTATTGAGGTGATAATATAAAGAGACTTCCTGTTTTGTGTGCTGAGGCTATTGATATTTTTGGGCTAAGAAAAACATAATCTGGACCTTTTGTAAAAACAGTGATCTTACAGCCTTGGTTGCTTTGAAGACGTTTCACATAATATGCTAGAGATGTGGGAAAGAGCCTTTGCTCATCCTTCCAGACAATCTGTTTCCCATAACAGTTAAAACATCCACTGCTGTGGAGTGAACGGGTGGGGGTGGAGGTCTGTGGCGTGACTGCGTCTCAGCTGCATCACTGCCAGCTCAGACAGGTCGCAACTGGCTGCTTCTTCCCCCGTAGCAGGCTTGGAGAGTCAAAACAAATGACATAATCCCACAGGAAGCCTCATTGTAAGGTGAGGCCTGGGTTAGATAAATAAGCTTTCATCCCCAGGAGATTTAAAAAAAAGGTAGACATCTTCTAATATTAACAGGGTACCAAATGTGCTGGTAGTAAGGTAAATGATCTTACCAAACATCAAAAAAAAAGATCTGAAATATAAAGTGGAAAGTAAATTATTAAAACCAGACACGCCATCTACTTCTTTCTGAATCAAGTGCAGTCACAGTTCATCTGGTTTACAGGTAAGAGAATGGAGAGTTCACGTTTTTTAAAGGCTGCAGTGCCATCATGCTGTCATCTGTGGTCACTGCAGCAAAACACAACCTCATAGATCATTTCAACAGATTTACTCCACATTTGTGGCCAACTTTAAATTGAACATAATTAATCTTTATTGAAACACCTTTCGTTTTTAAAACCATACAACAAACAAAGAAAAACAAATGCTGCATTTTGAGAGCATAAATGTCCAGTTTCCTTTCCTTTAATCCACTGCTGGCAAACAGTCTTGATGGATGTTGAGAGCAGCTGGTGTTTAAGTGCATGTGGTTGGCAGTTCAACAGAAGGCCTTCACATTAGTCCTCCTGGTTCCCCGTTTTGACATCAGAGCTCGCCGTGTGGACTGGAGTTTGTCTGGGAGGACTCTGCTTCCTCTGCTGTGTTAAGGAGGCATGTGTATATTAACACGGATACAATGATAGCAGCTGGTTCCGCATGCTGAGGTCCAGGCAGGAAATAACTATCCCTCACCTTGCTGCTGTATCTGGACACACTCGCCATCTTGTTCCTCAAAGCCACTGGAGCATATGCACGAATAACTGCCTTTCTTGTTGATACACTCCTGGTGCTCCTTCGTGCACACCGGCTCCGACTGAGAACACTCATCGATATCTGGAAAACATGATGATGATACATTAATATCATCGCTGACATTGTTGCTTCTGAACACATGCTGGTCTTGAAAACGCTTTGAAGGATTTAGTGACATCTAGTGGTGAGGTAGCAGATGATAACCCATTGAATATCCTCTGTTTTACGTTCCCCTAACAAGTGAATTGGACAAACTAAAGTGGCAGCCAAACATATCATACATACAAAAGAAATTCAAACAACAACAACAAAAAAAAAAAAAAAACAGACAGACAATCAATGAGTAAGAACTGGACCCAAACAGGAAAAATCGAAGAATATATAACATGACATCATGCCTGGTGATTTGTTCATTTCATTGAAAGACTGGTGCAGACCAGTGAAAAGAATCATTACCACATCAAGCAGTGAAGGTCAGTGCGACTGATTTTTTCTCCCTTGACTCCTGCCAGACTGGAACTCTGGATCCTGCTTATCTTGCTTTCTGGCTCCAGTTGGTCTTGTTTCATTTTAATGTCTGACACCATGGTAAACACTGCTTTAACTTTGACAACATAAACATCTCTTTCCATTTAGTTCCATCTTATTGTCAGGCCTTATATTATGTCCAGCTAAACTTTAGGCTACATTTCCTTTTTTAACAAACAGTTAATTTGTTTTCTCCACCTGTGCATGTCCCCTCTTTGTCCTGGTACCCACTGGCACAAGCCTGGCACTCATCAGGACCGGCCCCCGTGCAGCCAGTGCACGCTTTGTCACAAGCTGTGAGGTGCAAGCAAACACACATTTCTGTAAGTTGACTTAAAAATATTTCTCTATTCAGTTTAAAAGGCGAAAAGGCGATAAATTCCTGGACCCAATAAATTTGTGCTGCAACAAACTAAGAATGAATACATTTCTTTCAATCATGGTAAGTTCAGCAGTGGAATGACAGAAACAAATGTTGGGCAATACTAAAAAACAGTGACACTCATGGCGTATGTATTCTTACTCTTGCAGGAATAGGAGCCTTCAGAGTTAAGGCAGTATTGATCCTCTTGGCAGGGAGAGGGATCTTTGGCACACTCGTTCACATCTGCAACACATCAGACCGGGGTGAGATCAATCTTTTTACCACATCTGAAAGAAAGACAACATGTTTCAAGTATGCCTTTCCTGCAGTG
Organism: Craterocephalus amniculus; assembly: GCA_036024015.1. Lineage (NCBI taxonomy): Eukaryota > Metazoa > Chordata > Actinopteri > Atheriniformes > Atherinidae > Craterocephalus > Craterocephalus amniculus. The sequence goes on from JAVQJG010156025.1 coordinate 3,618, forward strand.
TTTCTTTTCTTTAGACCATGAAATAGAAGTTTGCAGTCCACAACGGTTACTATATCATGTTACATTTGAGTTATCAATCAAATTAAGTGCCCCATGTTTATTAAATAAAATTGTGTAGGTTGATTAACCGGTTGGTGCTTTCAAATACAGCTGATAAATATAAAAGACCACATAATTCTTGAGCCTCCTCTCATTTTCATTGATTCTCCATATTTTGCATTATTACTATGATAATTTGTTAATGTGATTTAATATTTATTAACATTACTTTTAATTTCCAACTGGTCACTGGGATATATTAGGTAGTTTTAATTTAATTTCAATACACTTTGTTTGCAAGAAGCCAGACTCTCTTGTTATATTTTTAAATAATATAAAATGGATAAAAATAAGAATAGTTCTCCAAGCTTTCTGAATGTTTTTCATAGTGTCTTTAGGGACTGACAGCTTTTTCAAACAGTTTCTGTCCAGATTTTCTGCCAAATCATTTTTGAAGGAATGTTTTTATATGTTTAGGAACTTATCACTGACCTTTAAATCATTCAAGGCAAAAAAGCCATCCAATATAAAGAATGAACCAGTGTTGTGTCTACAGAAAACAGATAACCAGCAGCTAAAATCTTTGTGAAAACATCATTTGTTCCAATTTGTTTTGCCGTCTGCAACAAAAGACAACTGGAAGTATAACATAGTCTGATTGGTGGAAGACAGCAAGGTGATTGCCAAAGAGTTATTAACTAAAATCTCTGCATAGCTCAGTGTGGTGTGCAGCGCTTGTCCTTTAAGAAATTAGGACAGGTGGAGAAGTGGAGGGCAAAAGAAGTGTCAAGTCTGTCTGTAAGAAGGGAAAAAGAAAATCAAAGACCTGATACATAACCTCAGAGATGTTTAATTCATCAATCTCACTAAGCCCTCATCAGAAATGGCCTTAATGGAAAGGTGGCTGCCTAGAAGCCACTATCAAGGAAAGGAATCGGGGGGGAATGAAAAGAACAGGAATGAAAACCAGTGACAGCAGACCAGATGGAGGGATGGCTCCTCTACAGAATCTATATACATTGCGATGCTGGACCATCTTGACAGAATACAGAACAAAGGTTTAGCAAAAATCCAAAGAAGACTTAAAAATAGAGCTGGTCACACTGAGTATTGACTTTCAAGCTTGTTAGAACTGTATAAGCTAAGATTTAGTCTCATACACAATATTTCTGTTTATTTTATACATATTTAATGAAATGCTGCATCCATTTCCTCCTCTCAAGCATTAAATGCAAAAAAATAAGAGGTGGTTCAAGACTCAGGGCAATGTATGGTGAATTGCAACTGAAAACATCTTTTATCTTAGGACAAATTGTGACTGCAGAAAGATTTTTAAAGTTTGTTCCATTATTGATAAACAGTAAACAAAAATACCAATTACTTTTTAATCATTAACCAACAAACCCATCAGAAGTAGTGCATACTATTTCTACAGACATTATTGATTATCATCATTGATTTAGATGGAAACATTAGATTTAAATTTTTTTGTTTGGGTCATGTAACAGCATTTCTCTCATTCTTTTTCCTCCTACCAACACAAGCTTCTTGGTCATCCTCCTCCCAGCCCTCCTTGCACTCATCACAGTCCTGGTTGGTTGCTCCGGTGCAGGCCTTGCATGAAGAGTGGCATTCTGTCGTAAAAATGAAAGCCCAAACTCAGACTCTCATCTTGGCAGTTTATAAAGATAAATCCATCAGCTGCTGCTTCTGTTGCTGGCTCAGCAGATAGTTTTACCTGTGCACAAAGATAAGGTGTCGTTCCTCACTTCACTGAAGTAACCGTCGATGCAGTCTAAACAAAACTCCCCTTTATAACCGTGGTCGCAGCTGCACTTCCCGGTCCCTCCGCGGGTTCCATCGCCATCACACATTCCATTTCCATGGCATGCTCTCTCCGATCCCCCGACACAAGCTGCAAAGAGTAGAACTGAGATTAGGTGCATCTGCATGAAGACCTCAATACCTTAGAACTAAACCTTTTACATTGCTAAAATAATCTATAATGTCCACATTCCTGGGCCTGTATAGCCACACAAAGTAGATACTTAACTACTGTCATCTGTAATAAGATGCTTTACTTACCATTGCAATCAGGTCCAAATGTTCCGTTTGGGCAGCACACTTTGATCATGTCTACACAGAACCATTTGTGCAGGTCAGGATGTTTTGTTTTCCTGCATAACAGGAAGAGATGAGGTTTACCACAGGTGACAAAGTGAAACGCAAAGTCCTATAATATATACGTTAATGTGCATAAGCATCTGGGTGTCTTTGCTTTTGTGTGCCAGTTACAATACATCCAGGTCACTGATAACTTTTGAGATTAACTTGAGAGTTTAGGTTTTATGCTTGTCTTATATTTTTAAACTTAAGCAGGGGTCAGCTTTATAAAAAACAAACAAAAAAAAACTTCATGAATCAATCTTCGCATTCGTAGTTCGCTGACCATGACAGACACCCACCTCTTGAACCACCAAGTTTCGAAATGGTCCTCGTGCTCCTCTAACATGCGGTTGCATTCAAAGCTGCTGCTGTCACACAGACCTTCCACAATCTCCATCAGCCGGATTTCACTGTGAAACACATAGAAACAGACATTCGTCATCAACACAGCAAAGGAAAGAGAAGCTTGTAGGCAAATCAAGCAAAGCAAAATTTGAGATTCAATCAGAAAAATTAAAAAATAAAGAATGCAAATATCTACTACTTTTGGATGGACTCACATGCATAGACTTTTTTGAAACTTTGATAAGATCTGGTGCAAAGCAAACAGCTTTGTGGCAGGTTGACCTGTAGTTTAGACCTGACAGTTAGAAGTCTCTCACCTGGTCTCATACTTGGACAGTTTCCTCTCCTCCCAGGCTGTATTGCCTCCTCCAAAGTTCTGCTTTGCTGTTCTTTCAAAGCCCTTTTAAACATAACAAAAAACACATAACACTAAATTTTATCACACAATTGTTGAGACTGGTGCCATCTAGAACAATGTAAGTTTGCATGAGCCATTCATTGACATAAGTCATGTGGGGAAAAAAACAAGGGAGAAGCTTTCTAACCTTTTTGAAGTTATCGGTGATTTGCTGGCATGTGTTACATGCGCTTATTAAATCCTTCTTGGCGTCGTTGACTTGAAAAAATAAAACAATAATGATACAAGACGATAGCCGCACTAGACGTAGCTCTGGACTGGTGGACAGCATCTTGGAAGAAAGTAATTCACTCACAATTTCATTTCAGGGTTGCAACGGCCAAACACATCTAAATGAATTTTTTTCAACATCAAATCAAAGATAAAGTTACCTATGCAAATGCTCCGTAAAGTAATATTTACATGCCGGGTGTAGAAAAAAGGATGTGGTTTTAGTTTTCCGCGTCAGCCTCTTGTTGGATTGTGGCTGACAATAATTGGCTGAAATACCTGCAAATCAAATATGAAACCAATCACAAGCCGCCACGCGCGGGACATAAAATCCATCCCCCACGTGGAAAGTTCAAGAAACCAAATAGTTATGCAAAATTATTGGTTTTTGTCACTCTACAACAATTATTTGTTCAATTTTGCTAGTTATTTTTCAGTTATATTTATTTAAAGAAATAAATATAGTAATTTACCGATTTAAAATATAAAGCGTATTTCACTTCCTGTGTTGACCGGAAGTGAAAATAGCTTTCAGCTGTCATGGCTGAAAAGAGGAATGTTTGGGGGCTGCCACTTCTTATTCTGTTAATATCTGTGGCTTTGCTTCATTTATTAATTTGTCCATTTACAAAAGTTGAAGAAAGCTTCAATTTACAAGCAACTCACGACATTTTGTATCACAGACTTGACTTTAACAAGGTAAGCAAGTGTAAACGTGCAGCTTGTTAATGTGCTAGCTGTTAAATAAAACTAGTGGATTGAACCAAACACACTATTAACAGATATGATACACAGAATATTCCCTTTTGATTGATCCAGCACTATAACAAGTTATATTTATGGCTTTCGCAAAGATTTAAGTCCTGTTAATTCATACTTATTTATATATGAACCTTTTCTATTAACACCAATTGTGTTGCATTATGTCAGTTGTATTTTTACCATGCTTAACATACAATTTAATGTTGGATTAATTATAACTAACTGAGTTGTGGAAATATAACTAAAACTAACTGAGTTGTGTGAATATAGCATTTTCAAAGACTGCTTTACTGTTTTTAGACATGACAGTAAAATATTGTCGGATTGAATGAATGAATGCTTTATTTCGGTTTAAAAACAAGTATATAAAATCATATTTTCACAAAAGAATTTATCATGATTTAATGCATTTCATTTAATGCATGCATACATGTTCAATGTAGAATAGTCTGTTCCATTTGTGCCTCATAAAGTTTATATTTATTTACTCCTGTGTTATTTATAATAAACTGTTATTCTTCATATATACCTTTTTACTGTCTTATTCTGTCTTAATTGTGTGCAAACTGTTTTAAGTAGTGTCCTGTTTTCCCTGTTCAAAGAATGCAGATGCAATTAGATTAAACTGTATTTCAATTTTAATATCTCCTTTCATATTATCACTATTTTGTCCTTGTACTGTGTCTAACAATTATTGTTTTGTTAATAATGAATAATGAATCATGGAGTTTCCAAGGTGTTTTGTTAAGTCTGGAAATGCAAGATTAGCATTTTGGATTAACTGTCATCTTGTGTAACAAACTCCTCACCTGTGCAGATTATGTTGAAGAATAAAGATAGTACATTTGAAGTTCATCCCAACAGTGGTTTTTTTTTTACATATAATTTGATGAAATGTAATCACTAAATTTGCAAATATGTGTTTTACATCTCTGTTTTAGGATGGCGGAGAGAAGATAATATTTACACATTTCATGATGTTGTATCTGTTCTTAAAAGCTTCTCCTGTCTTTCAGTATGACCATCATGCATTCCCTGGTGTGGTGCCTCGTACCTTCCTTGGCCCCCTCTTCCTCTCCACACTTTGCTCCCCTGTGGTTTTTCTGTCCTCTCTGCTTGATGCACCGAAATTCTACTCTCAGCTAATAGGTAAACAGACTCGGAAAAGAGATGCCACTGATATGCTTAAATCAGTTTTGCCTCAATTAATGTTTCCTGTATGGTGTGTTATGTGCAGTCAGAGCTTCCCTGGGAATTTGTGTCATTGGTGCGCTATGGCACATGCAGCGGGAGGTGAGAAGGCAGTTTGGTTCCACAGTCGCAGGTCTTTTCTGTCTGACATGTGCTTCCCAGTTTCATCTAATGTTCTACAGCACAAGGACCCTCCCTAATGTGTTTGCCCTGCCAATAGGTATGCAACTCTGGATTAAATTGTACCTTTTTCCCTAAATTTTCACACATAATGGTAACATTTCTTTCCCAGTTCTCATGGCGTTCACATCCTGGATGGCTCAGAAGCACTGCCGCTTCATTAGCCTTTCTGCCTTGGTTATTATTGTGTTCCGGTCAGAGCTCTGCATTATCCTGGGTCTTATGTTACTGATGTCGCTGCTGAGCAGGAGGCTGGGATTATTACAGCTGCTTTACTACGCTGCGCCTGCTGGGATATTTTCCCTGGGTTAGTAAGGAATTTATTGTACAAATTTTAAATAATACAGCATCTCAGTTGATTTGTGACTGAAGATGATTGTGGTGCTCTTTGTGTGCTGCAGCTCTGACAGTGGGTGTCGACACCTTTTTTTGGAGAAAACTCCTCTGGCCTGAGGGGCAAGTGTTGTGGTACAACACTGTCCTCAATAAAAGTTCCAACTGGGGAATATCCTTTTAAAAAAAACTATGCACTTTCTTTTGCTTGGCTTTTTAGAAATCAAAGATGTTGAATTTTTTTTTTCTGTCCATATTATTCACTCCCAAGTTTTCTTTAACTCCTTTCTCCATTAAACCGCTCCATTTTTATGGTACTTTTACTCTGCCATACCTCGTGCCCTGGGCAGCACCCTCGTTTTCCTGCCCTTTGGCCTTCTTGACAATCGAATGAGAATACTGCTGCTTCCCACAGTTGGCTTCATTTTTTTATATTCACTCTTGCCCCATAAGGAGCTGCGCTTCATCATATACACTTTCCCAGTGCTCAATTTGGTGGCTGCACGTGGATGCTCTTACATGTAAGTTCAACCATAAAATCTATGTATTAAGAGCAGGGGAAAAAACACAAGCAAATCTGATCCTTTTACTATAAGATATGGAAGTTAGAGCAGAAAATGGATGAAAATACATGCGCTGCAGACAATGCAACATCAGATTTCTGTTTATCATTAATCTGTTTTTCCTTCTCTGTCTGCTTCAGTTTGTGTAACTACCAGAAATCTTGGATGTATAAAGTTGGCTCTGCAGTTGTGATTGGCCAGCTATTGGCCAACACAATGTACTCAAGCCTTTGTCTGTATGTGTCTCACCACAACTACCCTGGAGGCAAAGGCATGCAGGAACTACACAGGCTGGTGCCAGCCACAGCGGGTGAGAATCACTTCCGGCTTTTTTGTAGCTGCAGAGATCCCAACAGGATTAGTCTTTAGCCCTTAAACATTTAACATTTAACCCTTAATTGTAAAATGAACTAAGTTTCAAATGTAAAGAGTAAAATCTAGTTTTAAATTATTTAATTCAGTGGTATGCAATTTCTAAATACTGTATGGCAATGCAAAAATCTCAAACCATCCCTCATCTCATCACATTCTGATCTTGAAAAAAATTCTGCAACTTTTTCCTTAGATGTTTTTGTCCATATTGACACCTTTGCTGCTGAGACGGGAGTGTCACGCTTTTTAGAGGAAAACCAAAACTGGAGGTTTGTGGTTTTGCTTATTTTGGTTTTATGCCCTACATTATTGTTCTTGCAAAGTTTTGACTTTCTATTTCAATCAACAGATACGACAAACGAGAGGATTTAAGTCCCACAAATCCTGAAATGAAAATGTACTCGCACCTTTTGATGGAGGCCAACACCACCAAGATGCAGCTGCTCCAGGACACTCACCAGCCTCTGGCCTTCATAGAAGGTTACAGCAACATGGCCTACAGCATGGCTCATTTTCCTCGAGTTACAGTGCGTTTAGAGATGAAAACTGTGCTGATGGAGAAAAAGACTGGCTGACTTCCATGAGGGAAAAGTGAAATGCAATATGATGGATTGGTAATAGTTTGAATTGGGACCAAAAAGAGAGAAAAGTTTTTAACTGCTGTTAAAACTGTACATATTGTGCATAATTATAAGGATTAGTACAAGTTTTTTCATAAGGTATCACCTTCCGCTACTATCTAGAGAAATCATGTTGATATTTAACATCAGAATGTGATTTTTATATTTCGCAAATAACGAAATAAAGCTGAGTGGGAACATAAGCTGAACAAACGTAATCAATTTGAGATGTCAGTCTTGTTTAATTTAGTGTTACGTTTAAGAACCCCCCCCCCCCAAAAAAATGTAATGACAAAAAATTAAAAACCTCCAATTTTGTATAAGGAAAGCCTTTATTTACAAATGACCACAAAATTTGCATGTTTCCAGTTTCAATTCTAAAACGTATATCAAATTAGTTTGAGAAGTCATTTAATATAAAAATGTACAGTACATAATTTTAATCAATAATAAACCCATAATTTTATTCCCCTGGACATAAACTTAAATTGTGCTTATGAGACAAAATGTATAATCCAAACAACTCCCTCATTCTGAAAATACAGCAATACTATACAAGGTCTTAGAAACATTTTGTCAAGTAAAAAAAGAAAATAAATCTAGTTCTAAGCGACAGTACCTTGTACCACAAATTCACAATGAAAATTAAATAACATTAACTTAAAACATCTTTCAGTCACAGCATTTATTTTTGGGCCATGTTTTCACTCAGGAAAACCTCTGCATCTATAATCCATTCATCAACAACACCAACAATTAAAAAAGAAAAAAAAGTATCCTGACAAGATCTGAATGATTCCAATAATATTTACAGCATTTTGACCTGAAGTAGTTTTGGATAAGGCACAAGGAGAGAGTAGACGGAAAACAAAAGGACATCGGTTTAAAAGCAGACATATAATTACCATCCCCTACAGCTAGAAAAACCCTCCCTCCCTGATACACTTCTTACTGAGACATTTCATCACAACAGCTCCAAAGTGTTTTACAGTAGTATACAATACAATAAAACCTCAATCTGGCCTTTGCATTGAGAATCAGTGTATAAATTGATATTTTACATTTTGCTCTCTAGAACACCTCCCATTTCACAGCTATGCAACTTGGTCCTTATTAGAAGGGGTTTCAAGTTAATGCTCAGTGATGATCAGTACTGAAAATAAATCAAAGGGAGGTTGACTTTAAGGAAGAGCAGGCCCTCGATGTTGTCCAGCATCGGCCTGGGCTGATTCAGAGCACAGTTGACGCTAGCAGTGCTGAACAGTGTTTCTGCTGGCACAATGCTGGGAGGGCAGCCCACGTAACGGGCAGCTACTTTGGCAAGATCAGGCCACAGGAACTTTTTCAGATTCCAATAGTCGAGGGGGTCACAGCTTTGATCCAGTATATCTTCCTCAAGGTACTCGAGCACTGCCATCTCTGAAGACTTCTCCTCCAGCTTTGCATTTTGCCTGACATCGGTCATCAAGGACCAGAGGTTGTCCTTGTTTGAGGGGGAGGTACTGGATGAATCAGGAGCCTCGCTGCAGCCATTTGACAGCAGAGGCTTATCTGCATCTGAGGTAGAAGAGTCCAGCTCTTGGATCAGATCCCGTTTACATCGCTCAGCTTCTTCCTCTGAGAACAGTGACGTTTTGTACCTTGGGTCCAGCAGGGTTGCCCAGGTGTATCGAGGGTCATGCAGAGTTGTAGACATCTTGCTCGCCATGGCTTCCTTCAGAGATTTAAGCATATTATCTATGCCCACAGTCTCATCAAACAGCAGGTCTATCTTTCTTGTGAGAATGTGAATAAGTGGTATCACTTGTCCCAGCGTGGCAGTGCGGTTGCTCATCTCCCTGCAGGCGACCTCAAAAGGTTTCAGTGCATTGCAGACTGACAGCATCACCTCCCACTGGTCGCAGCTAATTATTTCCCTGAAATTGCACTCGATCGACATCTCGTCGATGGCTTGCTTTTGCTCCACCAGCCGCTCCAGCATGAAAAAGGAGGTTTTCCATTTGGATGGGACATCCTGGATCAGCTGGTTCTCGGGCAGCTGGTGGGTCCTCTGCAGCTCGGTCAGCTTCTCCTTTGCCTTGGCAGAGCGGTGTACGCGTTCGCAGATCTTGCGCGCGATGCTCAGAAGGTTCTGGACCATTCTCTGGCTTTTTATGGCTTCGCTAACGATGAGGTCTATAGTGTGTCCAAAACACTGCATGGTGACGTGGCCATGCTCCTCCAATGTATGTCTGATGGTGTTGTTATCCGTTACAGTGAACCCCCTTTTTAGCCCTGATGAGGTGATCCAAGAATCCCACAGATACTCTAGCTGTTTTGGGATGTCATGCATATCTTGATCACAGTCTATTTGAGAGACACTTAGGAGAGCAGAACAGTGAAAGTCTTGACCAATGGGTCTTAAACTAGATTCGTATGTTGCCCAGTGGGCAGTAAGGGTCAGGTATTCCCTCGTCTGGCTACTAACCCAAATACTTGTCGTGAAGTGGACGACCCCACCTTCAGCCTCTTTTAAATGGGTCAACACAACATCCTTAACCCTCCCGTACATATCTGGTATGGCATTGCTGGTAAAATAAGAAGAAGTTGGCAGGGAATACTGAGGCTGGAGGAACTCAAGCAGTCTGTTCAGTCCAGCATTCTCCACCATAGCTGATGGCTGAAGATCCAGTGCGAGCATTTCTGCGATAAGTTTGGTAATTTTTTTGGCAACTGGGTGGTCTTCATCAAACCTTTCACAGTTTTGCTCCGTTTCATAGACAGAAGTCTCCACCACTTCCTGTTTAACGTGAACTTCAGCAGACGACACATCACCTGAGATAGTATTGTTACTTTCAAGAACATGTCCGTGAAACCTCTGCATGTGCCTGAAGAGGCAGCTAGTGCCGAGGTTTGTAGTCTTTTTGCCTCTGCTCATTGTGCGGTTACAGTGCAAACAAATTACCTTTGTAGGGTCAATAGGCGAAATTGAGAAATGATTCCACAGTTTTGATGTCTTTTTGCTAAAAACAGGCGGGGTTTGTGTTTTCTTATCAGGGGCCGGGCTCTCAGTTTCTTTGGCTGAAACTGTGTTCATTGGGGCAAGATTGGCATATGGATGAGGGGATGATTCCTTGTCCTCTGTGCTTTTTTGGTTTTTGAGAACGTCCGGGTGACGCCTCATAAGATGCCTCATCAAACAGCTTGTACCAAAGTCGCCCCGCTTCCCCCGACTAATGACACACGGACAGTAACGGCACAGTGCTTTCAACTGATCGACTGGTGACACTATGAAATGGTGCCACACCTCAGATTTCACCCGTTTCATTATCTTCTTGTTTTGCTGGAAAACTAAGTGATCCTGACTGAGGCTGGGGCCTTCGGCAAGATCGCTCGGTGAGGAAGTCAGGGGTGTATCCTCCCCCTGAGGTTTGATGGAGACGTTGAGAAAGGACTCCTGCCCTGAGAGATGCATCATTTCCTCACATTCCTCCTTAATATCCATGCTTTCCTCAATGCTTTGGGGTAACTCATCTGATATGGTTTCTGGTGAAGATGGTAGAAGGGGGGACTCTTTTTTCATTTCTAAAGCATCTTGTAGCTGTGTGCGGGGCAACAGAGAGGGCGGGTTTGTATAGGGCGGAGGAATGTGATTTCCCTGTCCATTTTCCTCAATTACTACTTCTTTGTGGGCCCTCCACATGTGACGAATAAGACAGCTTGTCCCTAGATCTTTTCCATTTTTACCCCTACTGAATTCATTCATACAGTGGATGCATACAGCTTTGGAACTATCAATTGGTGACAGGTAGAAATGTTTCCACACAGCTGACCTGCGACGCGAACTAGAGCTTTTGGGAGTCCCCGGGGGACGCTCTGGTGCACTGTCCGACATGTCTTCGATGTTGTTTTCGCTGGAATGTGAGGATAGGAGCGTGTTGCAAACAGCGTCGGCCATGGTAAATGGTTCGAGTTTTGGTTCGACTTTGGGTAATACGTCTTTGGATGATGGGTCTGAATTTTCAGCTGAGGAGGTGGATGGTGAAGTGTTCTTTGAGGCAGAAGTAAGAATGCTATTCAACAAGTCTCCGTTTTTTGGTGAGCTTGGAGAGGGAAGTATCAAAGGTGAGGCCAAGGAGCTTGGCAGACTATTAGAGGATATGTCCCCTCCTTCGTGTATAAGCACAGTGGGGTGAGCCCTTCGTACATGCCTCATCAAACAACTTGTACTGAGGTCTTTTTCGTTCTTCCCCCTACTGAACTCTTTCATGCAGTATAAACAGATTGCTTTGGTATTGTCTCGGGGGGATATGCAGAAATGATTCCATGCAGGGGATTTTTTCCTTGGGTTGGTGTGACTTCTCATAGATGACAAAAGACTCTGAGTGACAGCGTCCATGGCAACATCATAAAGGGTGCTTGAGTATCCACTAAATAAATTACTATAATCATCACCATCTCTAGTTACAAAAGGGCCAATTGAGCTACCAAATGCTAGTCTTTCATTATCTTGCGTTTCATCCTCCATCCCATTTGCATCCTCAATTTCCTCTTGGACATGTTCACTCGATTCATTGCTATTTTCATAGTTCTCAGTCTCTGCATTTCCTTCTATTTCAGCAGTGGGAGAAGCTGGATCAGTGTTACACGCTGCTTCTAACTCCAACTGGCAGTCGTCCTGAGAAGATAAATCAAAAGATGGGAAAGAATGGAAAGAAGGGAGGCAGTCTTTATCCAGTGTTGAGGAGCAAGCAGGTGACTTTGCGTCTACAATATCATGTGGGGTGATGCTATAGGATTTGAAGACGTAGCCATCCTGCCCCTCGATTTTCAGGCAGGTCCCTTTGGCCTCTCTTTTTTTGCTTTCTATGGAGCCATCAGAGTCACAAACCACATCTTCGCACAAGCGAGAAAGCTCTTCCTCCCCATCCATGGCAGCCCGAGGGTTTTTTTTAAATAGTCTGGTCTGTGTGTTAGATGTTATCACTTCAGTTCAGGCGTAGTCATCAATACAGCAGCTCTCAAGCAGGTGTTGTGATATGCGCATTGCAGTCTGGGACACAGAGCACCTGCTCGTCCCTCCCCATTTATAGCCTGAAGTAGTTCCACTTCTCTGCACACAACCTACAGATGGGGATAAATAGAAACAGTTCAGTTCCAACAGTTAAGATCCCATAAACTGATAATGCATGATTCTTGTTACAAAACTTTAAACCTGGTAGATTTTACTTTCATTTTTACTATCTACAACCAGCTTGCTCTACAGTTAACCAGAAGCAACTTGTTGAAATTGAGTCAGCACACATGCTGTACAATGAAGTTTCTTGAAATGATTTTATAAGCGCAGAAAAATACTTTCATTTGAAATTATTTTGCTTAAATAAACAAAAATTTGACTTTGCAAGGTGGCAAGCACCACCTCAAGATAGCCGTCTCTGTGAGAATACACCGTTGCATTTAGGGCGGGTTAGCCAGCCCTGCCAGTACTCAGAAAAGTTCCCTTGCATGACCGTTTTTAGGATTTGGGCCGAGGAATTGCATCACAGCTATTATGTGCGATTCAGTTGGAAAGTGGTAGTCTGCCAGCACTAAGCTTTTTCATCGAACTACTCCTATCTGGTCAGCTGTCTGGATTGCAGCTTACTCGGGCTCGAAATTGTGCACCCTTTTCCTGCTAACTGAACAGTCACTCTTACAAAAGAAGCAGTTACAAAAGGTAATGATGAATAGACAATTCCGGATTAACTTTTCTATGTACATTTGGTAAAAGCCTTATGTGAATTACAATTTTCTTGCAACCCTGAAAGCACCAAAGAACAATGTAAAACACAGAATGCTAAACTATAGTAAGTTGCTGTGAGGATTCATACGTTCATTGATCCATTCAGATGTGGTGGACAGTGTCAGCTAGTATGAAAAAAAGCAGTGCTGATCTATAGTGGAACATTTAACTAAATTAAAAAATAAAATAAGGGTTAAAAAAAGCATTGTTTAAACATGCAGTTAGCAGAGTGTATGTTGGATTTCTGCTGCTGCTAATCTGCACACCTTGAACATAGCCTTTTCTTAGTTTTGACTTTCAGGGTATAAAACTGAAAAAATAAAAACAAACATACAACATCAAAGCCTAAAATTAGGACAAGGAAGGAAAACTACAGGCGAGCAATTACCTGCAGAAATAAAAACCACAGTTAAGATACTTAACTGGTTTAAAGTTTCCACTGACTCTTGCAGAGAATCTCTCACTCTAACATTTTTATATCAAATCACTGGCCTTATCTTTGGTATGTGTACATAAAAGCATAAACATTTTTTTGGTATATAAAAAGTGCTACTTAATTGGACTTTGGACCAGTCTTTTAAAGTTTATTTGTTGAACAATATCTTTTATTACTCATTTCCTTGTTTATTATTTTATTTCCCTGCATTGCTTTAATTATATACAGCACACTGTTTCAGCTATGGCGGTTTAAAGGGCTTTATAATTCAAGTTATGCATCTTTACAGATTAAGGTAAAAATTCAAGCTGAAATAACCAACACACACAACTGTTTCATTCAAGAAAGTCTATGCTGTGTTTGGTCCACCTTTCTTATAACCAATAAAGCACATAATTAAACAATTATTACATTAGTCTTATTTATGTTAAAAGCTGGTACCTAAGTGAGAATTTTGTTAATCAGTTGCTTGGTGCCCTGACTGAACTTTATCAGATTAAAAAAAAGTGATCATTACAGAAGCAGCAGTTCCTTATAAATAGTCCATATTTGGCTTTTTTCAATTATCTTTATTTCTAAATCAACAAATACTGCGCCACAGTGCCACTTTTGGCTAATCCTAACCAACTGGGTCTATAAGAGTAGTGTCCTAACAATAACGTCATGTGTTCCTAAATGCAACACATCAGGTAAAAGGTCGTTCACTCAAGTACACAAGTGTGATTCCAATTAAACTAGTCGAACTAGTACGTAATTACTAATCAATATACGACAAAAATCATTTTACTATAGACATAAGCGTGGTTATTAAAACTGTATAATAGATCATTAATACACTATCTTGTTTCCAAAATTAAAATGGAAGTTTCCTATATGAACACTGACACAGTTTTCCGGGTTTGGCTTACGTGCTGTTCAGGAAGATGCGAGAGGACAGCAGAAAATAGCCAGCCCTGACTAGCCTTCATCTTCTGTTAACACACCAGTTTACATATAAGCATGTTGGTGTCTCCTACTGAAAGAAAACTGCCTCTGTATTGAAGCACTTGCCACCCATACCCCGCCACACAGTCCACATTTTAGTAAAATACTGCTGACATGGAAGCTACATCATCAGTAAACACGTCCGTGGCTATCCTGTTGCTAACTGGATTAGCCGCGAATAAACACACAAAAATCAACACACAGGTACAACGCTTCAGTCACATGGATTTGTGGTGGAAATAATAGCAGCGGCGATGCCTATAAAAGGGCCCCGTTTATATTTCTATGAGAGAAGAAATGGCATAGGTCCATTTCGGACCACACCACCATTGCTAGCTGGTTAGCTGCCAGCTAGGCCACACACAGGACATACAGGCTAACCTGGCGAGGCAGAACCCAATCGTGGCAACACACGAACCACACGGGATCCGGGTCTGAGAAACACTCACCACGACGTCCTGTCCGCATTAAGCCCTCTTCAAACATTTTTATGAGCCCGGGGTACTTACTGTTAAATAAGACGGTGGGATCACAAGGTTTCGGCTCGTAAACGGTTAAATATGACACATTTGATTGATCCGGAGGGGGGTTCACTTTGTTGCTTTTGTCTCCTGGTTTGCTCGCAGTTCGCGTTCGGCCGAAGAAGCAGCTCCACACAGCGTCGGACGGAAGGAACATGTTTTATGATGTCACTGGACTCAGGGTCTTCAGTATGGCGAAACGAGTAATGAATTACTGTTACCTAATACGTTACTTAACACCATACTTAATTATTTTTAATCATTCACATTAGTTATTCAAGATGCATCAACATGGACTATCCACAGTTCAGTGTTTAACAAATTAAGTTGAACTAATTGGGCAACAACAAATAATAACAGGAATATCTGTATTAATTTAGAATTGTAATTTATTTAGGATTCAAACGTCACACAATAAGTACATAAATAGATAAATTAAGCCCTATTGTTATTATGAAGCAATAAATTGTTGACTTAGAATCAGATTATAATGCTTGGTTCCTGGATTTGGATTTCAAATATGAAATGCCCCAAATGTTACAGAACATAGGTGTTGAAATGTAATCATATTTATATTGCAACAGATTTTGACAGTATTTCCACATAAATTATCTCAATATTTTTAAATATTGTTTCTACAAAGAGAATCACAAAAAATGAAAAGTGTAACGTGGTCAATAGTGAATTATTTGTCCTTCACAGTTCAGGAAGTGCAAAAAGTGCAAGGAAGATAACAAAATGAGATGTGTAAAAATGAGATGTGTAAAAAAAAAAAGAAAAGTTGGTGTTAATGTCACACCCCTTTCACCCACATACAAAATAGTAGCAGGCAGCATATGTGGTTGTAAATAAATATATGAAATCAAATCCTGCCTCAGCTCATCCCTCACTGGGCAACAGTTGCAAGGCTTTGTTTGGAGCTTTGTCTATCTGCGTCTAGCTAGCAAGAGCCGACAAGGCAATACATCGATTGTGTGACAGATGGGGTCTTTTGTGTGAAATCTACGACTCGCCAACATGACCTCCAGCGTCACACGCAGAGTAGTACGTACGGGTGGGAGTTGTCTGCTGGTTGAGCGCATTGTTGTGTTGGGGGGGATGATCCGTCTCTACTCCAGTGCCTCTGCTAGACTGTGGCTAGCGTGTAACTAGCCTTTGTAAATGGCCCACAAAGCAAACAACTGTCCTCTCTGTGGAATTTAACATCGAAACTTCACAGGCACCAAGCAGGTCTCTGCCCATTTTGTGAACAAGTGATAAGACCCAAGTACCGCTCGTTGGATGATAACATTGTGAACGGAATCATAGCCTTTAGTAGGCCGTATCGCCGTTGCTTTGTAAGATTGCAGGCTAGCTACAGTCTCCTTCTACTAGCCAAAGTGTTCGTGCATCCGAGGTATGTGCTATGACTTTTTTAGCCTTTCCGTGTTTTCTATCTTGTCTACGAGAAACCATGCAATGCAGAATAGATTTTTTATTGTTGTTTGCATATTGGGCACGAAACAACCAATGATGTTTTTAAAGGGCTTATGTTTTGATTATCGCCATTTGCTCCGAATAGGTGGTGGTTAGCCTCTCTTGCTAGCTAGCTGGTTAGCGATGTTATTGTTAGCACCGTGGTCGCTTTCAATGTGATTTAGAGGCTTCTTTCCACAAAATGGACAAGTGTTAAGTCCTGCGCAGTCATTCTCTGAATTCCCAGCGTGACCGCCTCCCAGCGCATTTAAATGCCTCAGGTCACTGGCAAACTGGCCACTACGTTCCCGTTTACTAACTAGCTAGTGTTGCAAGGTATTGAATTGCAAGTTATTTTTTGCTCTATTAGCACCAGGAAGTTAAAGTAGATAAAGTGCTGTTTAAAGCATGGAAACTACTGAACATTAAATCTGTGTTTCTACTAACTGTGTGGGACTCATCAATTGGGAAGAGTAGCAACCAGTTCTAATTAATGGTGTGATTTGGATGCTTATTATTTGCAATCTCACATTTTCCTGTGTTGTGTTGGAGCCTTTGTCCCTTCAAATACACATAAACTCGGTCAGATTAATTATAATATTTTCTACATTGATTAGGGGGCTTTGGTTTTTTAAAATATGCATGCATTATGTTCAGAATGCTGTTACGCTATCAGACTTTTTTACTTCAGATTAGAATGCAGCCTCCT
The DNA here is from genome assembly GCA_036024015.1 of Craterocephalus amniculus. Classification (NCBI taxonomy): domain Eukaryota; kingdom Metazoa; phylum Chordata; class Actinopteri; order Atheriniformes; family Atherinidae; genus Craterocephalus; species Craterocephalus amniculus. Next base: position 20,683 of record JAVQJG010156025.1, read on the forward strand.
TCTTAGCCCCTTGTTTGAAATTATTAGACCTGAATATAAAACATGGTAATTTATTTTCCTCCTTGCTGTCTGCCTCCACAGCAACACGGAGCATCAAGATGAAGAAGAAAGTTCGGCAGCACCGGACTGCGGTGCCGCAGAGGCCGCCGTCTCCCATCAAGCCCTCCCCCAACAAGCAGATCCTGACTTACGCCCAGGCGCAGCGCATGGTGGAGTTTGAGCTAGACGGCCGCATCCAACGGCTCAGCATATACGACAAGCTGGACGTGATCTCAGACGATGACCCCATGGTTCAGGCGATGATGGAAAACCCCAGCAATAAGGAGAACGCCGACAAACCACAGCAGGTCCTCCTGAGGTCGGTGAGGCTAAAAAACAACCAGGAGAAGAGGAATGCTGCGCTGGGCATCACCAGCCACAGCGAGGGAGGCGGGCATCACGCCAGCGGGCACGCAGGCCCAAAAATGCCAGAGCCTAAATTCCGAACCGTGGAATACAACCTCCCAGCAGTTCCCAAACGGCCACTGTCCTATTATAAATACATTGAGAAGACAGAGGAAGAGCTCGATGAAGAAACGGAATATGACATGGACGAGGAAGACTACGCTTGGCTGGATTTGGTGAATGAAAAACGTCGAGGTGAAGGGGTGAGCCCCGTGTCGCATAATGTCTTTGAGTTCCTCATTGACCGCTTTGAGAAGGAATCTCACCTGGAGAATCTGGATCAAGCAAGTGAGAGGCACGTTCCCATCGATGAAGAAGCCGTTTGCTGCATCTGCATGGACGGGGAGTGCCACAACAGCAACGCCATCCTGTTTTGTGACGTGTGCAACGTGGCCGTGCATCAGGAATGCTACGGTGTGCCCTATATTCCAGAGGGCCAGTGGCACTGCAGACACTGCCTCCAGTCGTCGCCCCAGCCAGCAGACTGCATCCTTTGCCCCAACAAGGGAGGAGCCGTGAAAAAGACAGACGATGACCGCTGGGGCCACGTAGTGTGCGCCCTCTGGGTCCCCGAGGTGGGCTTCTCCAACACCACCTTTATCGAGCCTATTGATGGAGTCCGCCACATACCTCCGGCTCGCTGGAAGCTCACGTGCTACATCTGCAAGGAGAAAGGGGTCGGGGCGTGCATCCAGTGCCACAAAGCCAACTGTTACACCGCCTTCCACGTCAGCTGTGCCCAGAAAGCTGGCCTCTTCATGAAGATGGAGCCAATCAAAGATGTGACAGAAACAGGGGAGCCCACCTTCTCTGTTAAAAAGACAGCCTACTGTGGAGCTCACACACCTAACGGCTGTGTTAGGAGGCCTTTGGCTATCTATGATGATGCCAAACCCAGGAATGGACTTTTTAGGAAGGGGGATAAAGGGTTGCCCAAAGGAAAACAGAAACAGAAAAAGATAAGTAAAAGCAAAAAGCCTGAGCCTGAAGATGAATGTGAAGCTGCAGCTCCTGTTACTGTGCCTTCTTTTCCTGCTCACAGGTAAACTTACTACATGTATTTTATGTAGGGATGAAATGTTTTGCCTTGTGAGTAAGCGGTGGTATAATTATTGTGCTTTTTTTACAGAACAAAAACAATGCATTGATTGAATTCTTGTGTTCTTGGTATCTATAAGATGCTCTTCTCTTTAAAAACCTCTTCTCCTGGTATCTCTAGGTTACAAACCATCTTAAACCAGGTGTCAATACAGAAGAAAAAAGCCTTTGTGGAGCTGGTTTTAAATTACTGGATGCTGAAAAGGCAATTCAGAAACGGGCTGCCCCTGATCAGACGCCTTCAGACAAGCCTGCAAGCCCAGAAGAACTCCCAGCCGGTGTGTTCATCTGTCAGTCGACCACTTTCTTTATCTCCATGTTAATTTTTAGCAAAGCAGTGTTCAAAAATGTTTTATAGATATCTGAGCAGGCATTCATTTGAGCAATTTTTAGCCTTCGACTAATTTATTATTTAAGTACGAGAGAAATTAGGTTCTGGCGGGGATTTTGATAGTTTTCCACGCAACTGATTTCTTTGATTTAACTTTCTCCCCAGAGGCAGAATGAGGAGGAAAGCCGAGCGTTAAAGGAACAGCTGAAGGAGTGGCACCGCCTCCGACATGACCTGGAGAGAGCCCGTCTGCTGCTGGAGCTGATCCGCAAGAGAGAGAAGCTAAAGAGGGAAGAGGTAGGGTCTGCTCACGAGCGGACGGCCGCCATTGTTTTACTATTTCAGCAGTCGTAAGGGTAATTCTGCTTGCTTTAGATTAAACTACAGGAGACGCTTCTGGAGATGCAGTTGACGCCATTTAGCATTTTGCTCCGGGCTCTCCTGGACCAGATCCAGACAAAGGACCAGGCCAGGATCTTCACCCAGCCAGTTGATGTCAATGAGGTGATCTGCAGCAGACACATGAACACTTTCTCTGAGCTTGTTTCTGTTTTGGTCTGTAAAGAATGTTTTATCTTATCATTTTGCCCGGTTGAAGACTATAAACACGAGATTAAAATGGCAAATTGCTGTCTATTGTGCAAAATTGTAGGACTTTCTTTAAATTGCCAGTCATGTTGATGTATTTAGAATTATTTTAAGACTTATTTCTTTATAGTTGAGAGAAAATTTAGTTAGTCATTTTTCATGATAATAAACAAAATTGCACATATTCCTTTTATAAATGAAGCCAGCTGTTTCATTTGTTATTAATAATGACTAAAATTTCACTTTGTTTCTCTAAATAACCAATTTTAATTTTAATATATGTCCGTGCTGTACTGAAGAATATTGTGCAAAGGTGTCTGGGGACACTATAAAATGTGAAATATTGTTTCTAAATGTAATATCACCCTTCTTCATCTCTAATAATCCTGACACTCTGAACTGAAATTAAAATTAAACTACCATTATATAATGGAGAATGAGGACATTTTTCATTGCACTTGAACCTGATAAGAGTGCAGCCGCTCTGGTTGTAAATCATAGCCACCCAGCTTGTGTAGACAGTGTTGTAATGGTGTTTCCTCTGAAATGGAATGTGTTACATGAGAGCTGAGGCCACTGCCTGATGTCGAAAGAAAAAGTGGGAAAGGTCACGGTTTATAAGCCCGGCTAGCTCAGTCGGTAGAGCATGAGACTCTTAATCTCAGGGTCGTGGGTTCGAGCCCCACGTTGGGCGCAGTTCCTTTTGTCAATTTAGTTTAATCTTTATAAGACTTTAGTCTGAAGGATGTCTGGCAGTAATCTGCTATACAAAGTGGTATTTAAGTAATTTTTCTTGGGACTGATTACAGTATTTAGGAAGTGTTATTATTATATCTGATGCCTCTTATAGGTGCCCGATTACCTCGACCACATTAAACACCCGATGGACTTCTCCACCATGCGGCAGCGAATCGACGCCCAGGTCTATAACAACATTGAGCAGTTTGAAGCCGACTTCAACCTCATTGTTGATAACTGCATGAAATACAACTCGAAGGACACCTATTTTTACCGGGCTGCCGTCCGGCTCAGAGACCAAGGCGGAGTCTTGCTCCGAAAGGCCCGACGAGATGTGGAGAGAATCGGCTTCGACACGGAGAGCGGCATGCATTTGGCAGAAGCCCCTGAAACTAAAGCAGTGCCGACGTTTTCTTGGGGAGACGGTTAGAAACGGATATATATAATATATGACTAAATAAATACATCGGTCACAGTTTTTTTTTGTCCTTTGCTGATTCATTCACTGTTATACTTCTATCTTTAGTGGACCGTCTGCTCGTGCCAGCCAACCGGGAGCATCTATCTCTGGACAAGCAGCTGCAGCAGCTGCTGGAGAAGTTTGACCTGACATGCGGCATGAAGTCCAGTCCATCCCGCAGCAAACGCCTCAAACTGCTCAAAAAGACCATAAACGATGTGCGGAATGAAATAAGCCTTAGGAAAGTTCTGCCCTCTCACCACCATCTTTCTTCTTCCTCGTCAACTTCAGCCACATCGGCTCCGTGCCTTACAGAGCGGGGTAAAACAAGAGAGGAGAAGCCGACACCCAATGGCCACTTCCCAGATGACGAGGGTATGTATACGTCTGCCCTGCCTTTATGGAGAAGTTCATTTATGGAACTGAACCTTTTTTCCTCCTGTGGGAAAATAGTTTGAAACAGGTTTGATTTGAATGACTCGCAAAAAGCTTAGAACAAAAGGCAAAGCAGAACTTTCTATTGTTGCCACTGAACAGGCTCAGTTGTTATTCTGCCTGACAACATCATGCATTAGAGTCATGCAGAGATAGTTTATATGGACCATGAGTCTCAGGGTGAGTTCATGCTTAGGCAGATTTACTGAGCCTAAAGTCAGTTTTTATTGTCACTAAGTTGGCGCTCATACCTGGCCATATGACCATGGCAACTTTGGCTGAACAATAATCCTACCCAAGAGCAGTTTATACTCTTCATACTGTTGTTTTTTTATTAAACCGTCTAGAAAGAAATCTGTTTATAAAAATGTTCCAGGGGGAAAAAAAAAATCACATTTCGACATCAGAAGTTTTGAGTCTACGATGTCTTACATTTGAAAATAATTGAAAGTGCTTGATTATGCAAAATAAATGTTGGATAGTTGAAAACTGGCAGAAGGTCAGTGATTTAAAAATACTACTGGAACATCTTTCCGACATCTATGTTAAATAGAAACTGGGTATTGAGTTAAAATCTCTTAGTTGAGGGAAATGAAAAAAGAAAGTTGTGTGTGACAGGGGTTTTATTAGTTGTGTTACCATAGGAACCATGCATTCAGCTGTTGATGCAGAATAGGAAACGTGTTTCCATCATGTCCCTACTTGCAAACAGGCGGATGAGCTAATTTCGGATGTAACACAGATGAGTGTACATACTTAAACAAAGAAAAGTACAGAGAAAAATATAAATGTACTACAGAGAAGCAAGCACTTTTTTATTGCATACAATTTTTTAATGTGTCAAACATTTTTGACACATTTTTGAGGTCTAAAAAATACCTCAGTTTTCTGTCATGCACAAAGCATCTGGTTGTAAGGAGAATGGCTACATGTCCTGGTTTACAAAAACTGAATTTATTGCAACCTCCCAAAGCAGAAGTGATGTAGTGGTTCCCTTTTTTCAGTGTGATCGAAACATATTTCAGGCAATACTATAAAGTGACTCCAACATGTTAAACAAATTGTTCAATGCAATCATACAAAGTGTCATCGTAAGGTAACACTTGAACCTGATCTGTTTGTATGGAAATGAGCAGTTTATGTTGTTTCAGAGTATGCTTATGGAATTTATTTAGCAAAGCACATGTACAAGAGGACACTCTGAAAACATTTAGCCTATGTTATTCTTTAATAACATTTACAGTTTTATATCACATTAAGTGACCATGTTTGTAGATGATGTCCATAAATCTAGCACACAAGCCCATAATAAGGAATTAATGTGAAAATGGGAGACTGGCATTAACAATATGCTGTTAGTTTGTGGTTTTATAAAATGGAAAAAGTAGAAGAGGATCCTGTTTGGTTTTGTCTTAAAGAAAGAAAAGTCTTAGTTTAGACAATTTAATATCAGCAGCTCAGGTTGAGACGGAGTAGGTACATGGTTGTTGTCCATTCTTGTCCAACTGCATGAAAAAAAAACTAACTTATGAGTGCCTTGGATTCTCTTGAGTTTGAAACTATCAGTCTAAATGTAGCTTATAGTCATGTGAGGATCTACATGACGTCTTTGCTGCAGAAAGAGATTCTCACATTCGTTCTGTCCTGCTGGGAAGCAGATTTTGTCCACATGTCTGTCTGTAAGAAAACAGAAAGCTTTCACATGGACAGAAGCTTTGAGGATTAAAGGAGTGCATGCTTTAGTAATCACTGTTTCCTCAGGGTTTTAATTTATATCCGTTTTTTTTTTTATAACCATCTCCACAGGAGACAAGTCTCTTCCTCCTAAACTGGAGCCGTCAGACGCCATACCTCCTCTCAACCACTCAGACACCGATCCCGAGCCCCCCACCCTCAAACCGGTGGACGCCGCTCCAGACTGTGAAGACAAGGCTCCCAGCAAGCAAATCAAGTTCGATAGGGAAATGCCAGACCTCTTTTCCTCTCCCCCGCGCCTCAACGGCCATTCCCACGACAGCCTCCAGAGCGCTCTGCTGGACGGAGACGTGAGCGTGGTGGCTACGTCCACTCTCGCCGAGCCCACGGGCACTGTCAGCCGCCGGACGGCCGTTCTTTTTCGCAAGTCGAAGACCGCCAGCCCACTGAAGCACCCCAGGAGCGAAGACAAGGAGTCGGATGGAGCTGACAGAAAAGAGGGCGAGGAGGAAGAGGATGAAGACGGTGCTCAGCTGGGCTCCAAATCCTTCCTGTCAGTGGTCATCCCTCGGCTGGAGACGCTGCTTCACAGCAAGAAGAGGAAGCACAGTGACAGCAGAGACGGGGATGAGGAGGGGGAAGGAGAGCATGAAGAGGAGGGAAAGTCTCCGGTGAAAAGACTCAACATGGGTAAGAGGGAAAAATACACTTCCATTGTGCTGTCTGAAGATGGAAATGCACATTTTACACACACCTTTTCATCTGTGAATAGAGATAGACTCAACTAGCAGTGGCTCCAGCTCAGATTCCAGCTTTTAGATGTAACATTACATCTGTAATTGGGTGTAAATGTGTGCTTTGGCTTCTCTCAGGCTTGTCGACAGGTTTTCTGGAGGTGGAAGAGGCAAAGCAAGTGAAACAAACCGGGAGACCCAGCAGATCTGTGGAACCAAGACGACGCTGCGCCTCTGAGTCCTCTATATCTTCATCTAGCAGTCTGCCAGGAGGCACCAGGTCATTAAAAATATATGGTTGTTTCACGTTGTACAAAGAGCTAAGTGTGAAAAATAAGCAGTGAATATAAAGCTGGATGAAAGCGGGCAGTTCCAGCTGCTCTGTTTGTCCTGTTTAGTCATTTGTCTCTCCAGCGCTCCGGTCCGTGGCGAGGCATTGTGCCATGGTTTGACTCTGATGTTGTGTGTTTTGCTTTCAGCACCATTCTCAGTCTTCCAAAATGTGGGAAGGGGAAACCTGCTTTGGTGAGGAGAAACACCGTAGATGACAAAAGTGAACTCATCGCCTGCATCGAAACGGGGAACTTTGCAAAAGCTGCACGAATCGCTGCAGGTAACATGGAAACAATGAAACTCACCTGAAGGATTTTATGAAATGACGACAATTACATTTGCAAACATCAGAGTGAAATATGTTTCATACAGCATCTGCAATAGTCTATAGTATTATTAACAGTAATGGTAAGTAAGCAGCTTCAAGAGACCCAGATGTCTGCAGGTTTGTCAATTTTTCAATATTTAACATTCTGTATTGTTGGCTAGAAAATTCTAATATATTTAGTAAAACTTGAAGACATCTGATATTCATCGCATAAAAAGCAGGGTTGGAAATTAGCAGCTTCAAGCCAAGTCCTGGTGGGTCTTTGCTCTCTTCCTGCCTCTATGATGGAACCAGTCAGAATCTGGAAACCTGATCCTGGTTTGACACTCAAATTTGGCTACTTAAATACCAAAAGTGACCAGCAAATATTTTTCTCATGCCATAGTTTTGTAAGTTAATTTCCCACCCTGATTTGTTCTGCGATCCTGCACTGACAGCACGGCTTTTAAAACCTGTTTTTTTGTGTGTATGAGCACACACATTACTTGTTTGTTGTTCCTGCTCCCATAGAGGTTGGCAACAGCAATATTTGGATGCCTGCTAGTGCAGCAACAGTTGCATTGGAACCCCTAAAGCTAGTTTGGGCCAAATGTAGTGGATACCCTTCCTACCCTGCCTTGGTGAGTGTGTGCAGCAAAAACAGCATGACTGTCTTTTTACTCTGATTGTTTAATGCCACTTTTTGAGTTTGGGGACGCAGAGAATCAGACAGAACAGCCTCGCTCCAGAGGTTGAAGCAATAGTATGATTACAGGTGTTCCCTTAGCTTTTAAAAGTGAAGACAGTTTATCCTCTAGGTGGCAGCCTTTCACTGTAAACCCGCAGTTTGATCTTAGCATGAAAGGACGAAACCAGAAAGAAATCTTTTATCGTCAAGCTGGAAGTGGGCATGCATTTGTATGTGTAGGCAATCATGACGTGTTTATAATGTGCATGCATGATTGCCGCTCAAGCACTCGCGTGTAACTGCCACCTCCTACCGTGAGTAGATCATCGACCCCCACATGCCGCGAGTTGGCTGCCAGCACAATGGGGTATCCATCCCCATTCCCCCCATGGACGTGCTCCGCATCGGAGAGCAGATGCAGTACAAGGCCGAAGAGAAACTCTACCTCGTCCTCTTCTTCGACAACAAGCGCAGCTGGTGAGTGCCGGAGTGATTTAAGCTGACACAAGCTGCTGCAAGGGTAAACCCGTCAGCCCCCGCCGTCAGCTGATCATTATTCTCTCGTGGCCGCGTAACATCAGTTGTCAAGACACAACAAATGGCCGGCTCCTCGAGAGACACCGGATATTTTCCCCTGAACTCACTTCAAAATGTTGTGACAGGATGTCAGTTGGGTAATTTATATAAATATATCAATAAATAGATGATAGATAAGCTGGATTGGTAAACAATCAAACTAGTCTCTGCAATTTAACTGATTAGTAGTTGTGTGTCTGTGTATTTTTCCATATTTAAGTACAAAATGGACACGTTTTCCAAACATGTTTCCAATAATAATTTAGTCACTAAAGCCAAATAAGGAAAGCTGTGAAACACTTTATCATCACAGCAGCTCAAAATGAGAATATCTGCCTCTTTTCTCACTTTTCTATCATGAGGAGTGTTGATTTTCAGTGTGTGCTGCTTACAAACAGTAGTGCCTTTGTGTGCAACTGAGTTTTCTTTGACGGGGTGAGCTGGAGGCTGCGCACCCATTCAAAAATTAGACTCAGCTGTGGTATTTTGTATTTTATTTTCCTTGTAGCTGAACATAATTCATCAAATTCTCCTTGATTGAGTTAAAATGAATATTTCACTAGAAAAACTTGAGCAATGCCAGTTGAAAGGAAATGGAAGGATAAAGTATTTATTGTGTAGAGATAAATCTAGGAAGATGATTTTAGTGGAATTCGGTGGATGATGTGGATTGGGGATTTTAATACAAGAATAAATACAGGAAGACATTGAACACAGATGCTGTTCCGATGATGTAATCCTAATGTTTTACTCCTTCAGGCAGTGGCTTCCTAGATCCAAGATGGTTCCCCTGGGGATAGACAAGACCATAGACAAGATCAAAATGATGGAAGGACGCACTTCCAGCATCCGTAAAGCTGTGCAAGTCGCCTTCAGCCGTGCCATGAACCACCTGAGCATCGTGCAGGATGAGGCAGTCAGCGACCTCAGCGATGTGGACTGATGATAACATGAGAGTTTTGTTCCTCTCCTGAACCAAATAGCTTCCCACCCCCTCTTCCTTTACCTGCATCATCCCCCATTTGTCTCTGCAGGAGACCAAAATGTTTACCGGGCGCCTGCTACAACAGGTGGTGTCAGGAGCGAATGTGTCTGTATTTCCTTTCCACCTCCAGGCTGGTAACTGTGCTGACAGAGTCCCCTTTTATTTAGTCTCTGCCATCCAAACTCCAACCGCAACCACTGTCGTTTTTATTATCGTTTCAATGGAAATGCAAATGGGTGATTTCATTTGTTTTGGTAACCCTCTCAAACCTGTCATAGGCGAGAAGACAGCGCCCATTCTGTTCAGACTGAGAAGTATTCCAATCCATTATTTTGAATGAACTAAGCCGACATGACGTTCACACATTTACGTTAACTCCATTTGCGAATCTCTTTTTTTTGTATTTAAGCTGTATATAATGTGTATAGTTATCTGACACTAACTTATTTTGCAGTTTGGACATACATGAGTACTGTACAGGGTTTGTTTTTTTTAGTATTTATACTTTTTGACACCAACATATGAATGCTGTTTTCCCAGTCCTTAATAATCGAGAAGAATTTGGGGGAAAAAAAAGAGAGAAAATTTCAAAATCCTTAGAATTAAGGTGATGAGGGCTTAAGTTTCATGTTTCCTAAATGTATGAAAGTAAAAGTATTCCGTTTTTTATTAAGTTATTGTAGTTACTATTGTAAGCTTCTATTTGGCATTGATACTTTGTATTAAGAATAGTTTTAGTATATTTTTGTTTATATATATATAAATATATATATTTATATGATTTGAATACATGGTATACAGTATATGTCTCTGAAGCTCATTCATACAGTCTAATATTGTAGACACAGGACTTTTTGTTCACAAGAAACCAAAAATATTGCTACCCAGAAGTCTTTGCTGATTGATTTTTTTCCGTGTGATGTGAGAAATTGTTGCCAAAAATAGAGCGCAAGTGAAGTGTATGTTTATGTGATACATTTGACTGTTACTTGGTTTTGCTATAGTAGTGCGGAGATGTGCCTGCATTAACTTATTGTAAAGTATTTGCATTACTTTATATTCAAGGAAATTGATTGTGATTAAGTCGCACATTTTGTGGCAGATACTTGCCTTCTCAAGTAACCTGTTTTGTAACTTCTTTTGTAGTTGTAGACTATAAGGTATTTCTTTATTTTGAATATGATTGCCTATTTTTTTCTGGGTAGCATTGGGCAGTTTTGTAAACTCCATTTTGTACTTGAGTGTTTTCTTTTTGTGTTTTTTTTATGAGGTCAAAATAAGATGCTGGGAATTTTTTGTAGCAAAGCAAAAAATAAAAATATAAATTTAAACTCTGCTTGTAACTTTTTGGGCTCAATGTCAGCCTCATGCACAATCTTCATTTAAAAAAAAAAAACCTTTGTGAGATTATTTAGCATTTTTTAATTGGGCTGCAATTTAAAAATCTTGGTTACTAGTAAACAGATAAGTTTGGATTTAATGAGCTGTATCAGTGACATCATTAGTCTACCCCTCAGCTGCAAATTTATTTATCCCTTATTTTCGTGTCATCTGGAATTTTTTAATGACAAACTAAATGAGTTGCCAATAAAGGTGTTTTGGTAAGCAGGGGTGGGTCTAAAAGAATGTTTGATATGGGGGCCAGGCAGGGGCACTGACTGGAATATGGTAGCTCATATAAATTAGATTTTTGGGAATACCTAAGTCATTATTATAAACTGAAAATATATAAATGTAATGCAAAATTGATTGAAGCAAAAAGCCAGTGATTTTTTTTTAAATCTACTTTTTGCTTTTGTTGATCCTGAAATCAGTGCTGCACAAACACACTTCATACGTTTTCTCAAGAGTTTCTTCAGTATTTTTGGCCATTTTAACTGCAGTCATCAGTTCTGGCTGTTTTATGACTTTACATCCTTATAGAATAAGACATTCTATAGTTAGCTGGTGAGATGATTCTCTATAAATGCTAAATTATGATTAAGAACTTGATGTTAAACATACAGTATAGTCATAACATGTTGCATTCACTTGTATTTGGGGATATGAAGTTTACCTAGGTAAATGACAGTTTACATCCAATATTTGGATTGGATTACAAGAACAAGTACTTTTTAAAGTACAGAAAGTATTGTGTGTACCCATGTGCATCATTAGACAATCTGGTTTTGGCTCTTCAACGCAAATATAAAAAAAGAAGAGCCAGAAGTGTGCAGCTATACATAGCTGTTTTTTAAAATATACATATTTCTAAAGGCTTGGAAAGTTCAACACCAAAGTCTAAAAAAGAAAAGTTGAATAAAATCAACATTTACTTTTCAAATGTAAAAAAAGTACGTGAATAAAGTAAGAATGATTTTTTTAAAGTAGGCAGGTTTCCTTGGTTTGCCATTATGAATAAGTGACTTTTGGTTCCTCTCCACGAGGAGGCGCTGTGGTTCCGTATTGAAGTACCGTCCACGTTTGCCAATCCATTTACAAACCCAGCCCACCTGCGAGTGTCCACCTGCCCTCCTCAGGCCAGGCCAATTCTCCTTTCAGGTAAGGTATCATCATTCAGCGTATAAAACCTTTTTTATCAGCCTGTTAAAATGGCAAATGCGGCGATAAGAGAGACTGGCAATTAATGTTAAATCAGTTGGAAGACATGCTGGTTGGTTTGGTGCCTTTCCTGAGCCAAAAGTCTCGCACTGGCCATCTCCACTCCCACATTAATTTTCCTTTAGGCAGACAATGGGCAGCCAATCGATCTTTCAAGTGTTTTATTTGTTTGTATGCTAATTTTCAGGTGAGAATTGTTTAAGAGGGAGCGCGTGCGGCCACGTTGAGCCTCTGATAAACGCATCTTAACAGGCCAAAGCGAGGCTCATCTCAGACCCACAATTGGCAGATATCCGCTGAAATATGCATTTTACTTAAACCATTGCAGCTGCTGTTATTTCAAGCTTCTGAGGTAAAGCGGTTTTATGGGGATTAAATGAGCCGGTAATGACCCTGTGATATAGAAAGCCACCTTCAAGCCACTTTGAAAGACATCTCCCATCTTCATAAACAATTGGAGTTAATGTAGTCGCACACACACACACACACACACACACATACACACAGCATAGTCTGACTCCATCCGTCTCTCCGCTCTGTCTGCCTGTCTGTCTTGAACAGATACTAATTGTGTGGGGAGGTAAACACAGCAGTCAAGTGGAGAGGACGGCGAGTCAAGCGTGAATATCAATCTCCCCACATCAGTGTCATCAGATGACTTTGACTAAGTTGTGGGGGCTTGTTGGAGTGCTGGAGCAGAGTGCCGTGGGCGGTGGGAACATCCAGGTGGAGGCCTCTGATGTTAGGGAAGCCTGCTAAGAGGTGAGTGTGTATGTTTGAGTGTGCCACAGGGATCTGGATGTATAGTCTAACCCCCTCCTGCTCAGAGATGTCAACAGAATTCAGGGAGGAAATGTCAGGCTCCCACACAGATACTCTGCTGTTTTGGGGTAGGAGCAACCACACAGGCTCACAGCTGGAAATGCCTGTGAATCTAATCCACATGGGTCTGATTGTTGCAAAACTTGTGGCATTAGAAGTTCTTTCCTGTCAGGAGGTGACAAAAACTGCCTGTTGCATGCGGGAGATAGCGCTTTGGCAAGTGGTTCCATATGGTCTCAATAGTAAAGCTAAACGTGCGCAAGTTGTTCAGAGAAGAGATGAGTATTTGGTTTTACTTTAAATGAAAAGTATACACAAAAAAACTGTTTTCCTTTATTCATTCACAGTAAACATGGGGATGTGAAATACACTTCCTGACTAAAACATTAATGATGCAAAACTGCTTAATTCATTCTTAATAACACTTTTTTCCCACTTTCTATCATCTTTTACAGTCTTACAAATGATCTTGTTTTGTTTCCTAGAAAGATGCGGGCAATTCCTTTTGGAATGATCGCTTCTCTTTTTTGCTATGAAGCCACAACTTATGATCAAAGATGTTTTCAGTGCAAGTAAAATGGGCTTAAGTTTGATGCATGGGTTTAGGCTAGAGCAAACTGTGATGTTAACATAGCTGTAATCATTTATATTATGGCTTGAGGTGTGCCGGACCTCCTGCAGTCCCCCATCTTACTGTGGGTCCTGCTACTGAGAAAATGACACAGCTTCTCCACAGGAATGGTACTAGAAGAAGTTGTGCACCAAGTATATAATATAATTCATACATACAGTAAAGGTATCTACACAGTTTTGGTAGATTTTGTTTTATTTGATTTATTTTAAACATGTAAATATAAAAGACAAGTCAACAAGACAAAACAAAGCAGAAAACAACAACAACAAAAAAAAACCATAATGTGATATGATGTGATTTCTAAACAATTTAACAAAACATATTTCAAAAGGCTGCAACAAGCTGGCGACCTGTCAGGGTGTACCCCGCCTCATGCCTGCAAATAGCTGGAATTGGCTCCAGCCCACCCAACTGGATTAAGCGGTACAGAAAACGAATGAATGAATGTTTCAAAAGGTGGATGAAGAAGCTTTCAATTATTTAATCCCACACCCTTTCCCTAAGAACTATACTTGCATCTTGAATTGGTACTTTTCAAATTTATCTAAATTTCTGAACCAAAATTAAGTAAAAATAAATAAAATGTCTTGAAAAAAACAACAAAACCACAAAACATATATGTACAAATATAATTACAAAAAAGAAAAAAAGACATTTAAATATGTAAATCAAATCCTGTTCATTCTTCTGTTTCCATGTACCCTATGAATATCATTTCTTTGTACTGCCTTTTTAGATGCCACCTAAAGAGAAGCTTCATCACACACTCCTTCCTAGCTATTCAGGTATGCTATTTTTTGCAGTCTGTGACAGGTCACAAAAAGTCAGGAGGTGCACAACTGGCTGAAATGACACCAAAGTGCCTCCTCATGCCACGTATTATATCAATTTCAGTGCCTCATTACTGCACACATAAACCATAAACTTGGCTTCAGGTTGGTATATCTCAGCAAAAAAAAAGCTGTGATGAGATCAGGATTAAAAGTTTTAAACCCCTGAAAAAGAGGGCTCTATATGTTTAAAATGCCGTAGTTCCTTTTGCCTCCCTTCTGTTTAAATGGGAACACTTCATGATGTTCAGAGCTTTTCATTTTACTTCAATGCTTACATTTATTATGTAGCTGAAACTTTAGTAAGTTTATTTAAATGGCTGACCTTAACTATATATCAGGCCGTCGCTGTCTAAACCCTCTATAGAATGTGTTCCAGCAATTTTAGTTTTAGCTTTAAATAACTGAACTGTATTGAGGGCCATTACCTTGAATTACTTTTTAATCAAGAATTTTAAAGCAAGAGCTTCCTACATGCAGCCTAAACTTGTGGCTGAAAGTTCAGAGGTGTGTGAGGTGATTCATAAATGAGACAGAGGCTGAACCGTGCCCAGATCCTCCGGCATTAAGCATCTCGCAAACCATCCACTTTCCATTTTGGAACACACTCAAAAAGATTATCCTACACTCTCCCAGCTCCCTTTCCCTGTTTTACCCCCCCTTCTCTTCCTCCTGTCTTTCTCTCTCTCTCTCTCTCTTGTGGCAAGTCCCTGATAGGCCCAATCTCCAGTGGCTATGTTGAAAACACTGGGCTAGAATAGCACGGGCCCAAGGTAGATAAATATTTATGGGGTGTGTTTACTTCCAAGCGCAGAGGAGAAGTAGAAATAGTATGTTTCCAAGGTGAGCAAAACAAACAACTTCAAAGGAATTTAAATGCATCTCATGTAAATTTCCCTCCACCGTCACATGTTTCCTGCAGATATTATCCTTATGCCGTTAATGAAGGACCCCTGCTTGATGCCAGATGACCTGATTGTTGTCTGTTTGCAGAAGCAGGAGCCCAGAGAGGAGAAAATAAACATGTACAGTATATTCCTAGTCATCACCAATCGAAACAGCAGCTGCATTAATTATTGATCGGAGTGGACTCTGATCAGAAACGGCTCTAATTGATGACATTATTTTTTTATTTTTTTTTGCTCAGCATGAATGAAGCCAGGGGTGGGGAAAAAAAAGTTATTTTCCTGTATGCCATTAACTTTTGATCTGTAAAACGAGATGCAGGATCAAACCGAGGCTGCGGCTTAACTTTTGGGATCTAAAAGCTGCTGTTAAATCCGATATGGCTCTGGATTCTCCTTAGGTGTAGCTCAACATGCAGTCGGCTGCTCGTCACATGTTGCCGCCGTCAAACCCGGTCAGGCGATCGTCTAATTATCCGATAATGTCATGATTCAGCTGGCTCTGGAAACGTGATGATGATGGTGTGTGTCAGGCGCTGGCTGCTTGGTTGTGGGGGATCAGCAGGGCTCAGAGCAAGGTCCTTTGATGTGAAAGATAATTACTTGTGTAGTTAAGATAATTAGCACAAGTCCAGAATAAAAGTAAATAGGCTAACTGTCGCTTCCACTGCAGCCTGAATGAACTCAAGCTGCGTGTGGAACAGCATGTGATTTTCCTGTCTGCTGAAAGTGGAATTAGATTTTAGGATGTGCTTTTTTGGCAAGCGTGGTGTATAACAAGCAGCGGCGCTTGAATGCTTGTGAGCCCTTTTTAAGATTTTTGAAGATATTTCTGGTGAAATGTGACCGACTATATTCACACTTAACCATCTTGTAAGAAAGACGACGCAATTATATCCGACAAAACTTGGGCTGCCAGATCCTTCAAAGCATTCAATGTTTATTTTGGATCAGTGGTATGGTTGCAAAAATATAAGGACAGGAGGGCCAATGTGAGTAAACTGTGACGTACTGAAGGTGATAAGTTTAGAAAAAATGACTATGTAGTTGGCCTTACTGTTTACCCATGTGTACATTTGATACTGTAATCTAATCTTATTAGGAATAAATTCTTAGCTGATACTAATTCTGGAAAAAAGTTTTGTTTTATGTTTTTATAAAAATGAATGATTTTCTCTTTTGATGCCAAAGGATAAAATGAAATGCACCATATTAAAAAAAAGAAATCACATGAATAGTAAGGCATCATATTATCTCTGTGCACAGGTCGATTCATAGCAAACTCTTTTTATATCTTTAGAACATCTTTTTACAAGCCATTTCAAGTAAATATTAAATGCAAAAAAAAAGTTTTTAAAAGGGCTTTCATCGGTAAAAGATGAAGAAGAAATGAAGCCTAACAAATTACGGTTGCTGAAGATGATGTAAAACATTAAACATCTGTTGTCAGTATATCCTGCTTTCTCTCCTGAAATGCTTCCTATTATAAGTCTTGTGTAATATTTGTCACTTTATTTCTCCACGTGGTGTGATGATGCTTAAAATTGATTTCCACATAACCTGCGGGGCAGGAAAACACAAGTATGTGTGTTTAACTGAAAATAAACGGACTTGAGCTGCCCATGTGTTGATCATGTCCTACTGTTGCATATGGAGTTGTGTATAGGGGTCCTGAAGGGATGATGGGAATTTTCGTATGTGCCTGAACAGGTTTAAGAGGCTTTATCCCTGCTATCTTGGAAAAGAGACTCCCCCGCCGCTTTCATCACCATTCTGTCGCATTCCAAGGACACTCTTGTGATTGACGGGGCTTAATGTGTATCTTGCCAGAATTGAATTTGATCCTGGGGGCTCTGCCACAGGGCCCGTATGTTAGATTTACACTTTTTTTTCCTACTTCTATCCCCCAACCCTCCCTTTTTCCTCTGTCGAACAAACAGAAACAGAATTACCTCCTCTGGAGCAGCTTCAGCGGGCTCGCTCGCTGCATTGTGGCGAGATCATGCACAGATCTGTGTCGCAGGTTGATTGTGCTGCTTTTTTTTTTTGTTTTTGTTTTTTTTTCCTGGGATGGTAGTAGAGGGGGATTTTTAGAGACATATTTCAGAGAGAGGACAGGTGTGACTGTGTGAGCTTTATTTTAGCAAACTCGTGTTATGTGATTCTGCGTCCAAGTCTGCATGTCTGTTTGTGCCTGAAGATGGGAGGTGGGTAATTTTCCGTGCACCTGTCGGTGCAGACCTGTAATTTCCCTGGCAGAATTTGGCTGAATAATCGTGCTAATCGTGCGCCTCATGCTTCAAAGAACTGACGAGATAAAACGCAGCAATCATTTGTGGCGGGTTTGTCAGGTACACCACTCCCCACGCAGTCTGGTTGTTAGGCGGCATGGCAACCTAATAGTTGCGTAACAGGCAAAACTTTTCCTACGCTGCTCACATCAAGGCCTAATCATGCTCATAATGGCAACGTGACATTAGCTGTTAGCGTCTCCACGAACAGCAAAGTGCTTGTTGTCATTGTGATGCCATGCAGATCTCCAGTTGGAACATCAGTTAGCTATTCTGTCCTTCTTTTAGATCGCTCACTCTTGTCTCCCGCAGATCTGAGGCGGTAACAATCTTATCGCAGAAAAGGCCTGCCATCCAGGTTTATCCGTTTGGCTGAGGACTGACATTACTGCAATTGTGCCCCCTCCTTTCTTTTATCTTTTATCTGTTTGTGAGGCTGTGGAAGCACACACAGTCCAAGACAGATTACTGTTTCAGCCGAGAGGGGAAACAATGGCTTTCTGTCTCAGCTTCACATGGAGGCAGCGCTCGTGTGCCGTCCTCTTTCCATGCATACACTCTGCGATCTGCTGTTTGTAATCTTGTTGGCGCCTTGTTGGCTATTTGTTAACAACAGCCTGTATCTTTAAATAAGTGCTTGATTTAAATGTTCCAAAATTCACTTAAATTAAAGCAAAACAGAGGTTATTTGTTTTTGGAGCAAGGCAAGACAAGTTTATTTATATAGCACTTTTCAGGTTCAAGACAATTCAAAGTGCTTTACTTAAGCCAAGGAGAAATGGTTAAAAATGCAGCTATAGGGCCATTTATCATACTTAAACCAAAAGTATTTTATAGGATGTTATAGCAGTGAAATCTTGCCATATTTTAATGCTTCATTTGAAAAAAAGCCAGGGTTCACCCATAGCCTTGGACTTTTGAGGTGACCTGATGGATTTAAAAGAGACTACTCCACTCAGTTTGTTGAATCAAGTTAAAATACAAAAAAAAGAACCTTTTATTCTCCACGAACAAAGCTTTCATTATTAAAACCTGTGTATTTCTTAGGCACTGCTTGTCTTCTGGATATGTAGAGCCTCATTATTTCTAAAGTTAACTTACCATTATATATCTTTGATTGGCCATAATACTTTTGAAAGGCACACATCCTTTTAAAACCTTCTATGAGACGTTGTCTGAAGATCATAGTTAAGGGTTAAGATTAAAAGCAAATTGTGATATAGAAAAAATGATAAACTTCTACATAAAAGCCAGTGGAGTAGGAATTTACATTCGTGATTGCTTTTGAACTTGGTTTGATTATAAAAACTTGGCTTATAGGTGTCTGGTTGAAAGCTTACTTGTATCAAGGCACCTCGGTATTTCACCCAGCTGTGATGCTACTCTGTTTTGAGGAATTGATGAAAAAACAGGTTTTTCTTTGGCTCAAGCTTCACTTCTCCACTTTGGCAAAAAAAGTAGCAGCAGCTATATATTTCTTTAGAACGACTGTGATAGTAGTTTTCTTATAATAAGCCAAATTGTGGACAGGGTGAACCTGGAGCGAATGGAAGTGGTCGTCTTGTCGACTAACATAATACTGTTAATGAAGTCATACAGGGATTTTATCTGGAAGTTTGGCCAAACTTGAACCAGTGTTCAGTACCATAAATATGTACGTTTTCCTCTGGGAACGTATTGTCCCTAGAAATCAGTTGTGGGTAGTATCAGCTTTGTGACATGGTTACCCTGCTGCAAGTAGCCATCAGCAAATGTTACACTGTGCTAATAAAGAGATGGACATGCTCGGTTGCAGCACTCAGGTAGGCTGTGACACTTCCACAGTGCACAATTGGTACTAAGGGTACCAATTGGTACTATTTTCCAGGTAAGTGTTCCTGGAAAATATCCTCCACACAATTACACCAGCAGCAGCCTGAAATGTTGATAAAAGGCAGGATGGACCCATCCTTTCATGTTTACGTTAGATTCTGACCCTACTGTCTGAACTGGATGGAGTTATCAGACTGGCAAACCTTTTTCACTCCTCTTCCCCATTTTTGGTTAATTCCTCAGTTTTCTGTTCTTAGGAGACAAAAGTGGGGCCTGGTGTTGTCTTCTGCTGCTGTAGCCCGTCTGCTTCAAGGCTGGATGTGCTGTGCGTTCAGATGACCTCGGTTGCAGCCAGTCGTTATTTGTGTTTATTATTGTCGTTTCTTTCATCTCCAACCAGTCTTCAGCGGACATTTTCGTCTTGACAACTGCCACTCACTGGATATGTCTTTTTTGGACCTTACTCTGTAAACCCTTGAGGTGGTTTTGTGTGTGTGTGTGTGTGTGGGTATGTATATCCCACTAGATCCTCAGCTTCTGAAATACTCAGACCAGTTTGACCAGCACCACAACCATGACACATTTCCACTAGTTTACATCTCCCTTTTCCCCTCATTCTGATGCTTACCGGTAGTTTGAACTTTAAAGGAATACTCCGCCCTCAGAATGATGTGCCTTCATTTTGTACTCACCCTCATGCTGATTAACACTCTGGAACACTTTCTTGATGTTCATCATGTAACCGGAGATGTCGGGAGTTTTTCGTTTTGAGGAAATGCCCATAAAGTGATGTTGAACGGGGCCTGGTCAAAAAAGTCCACAAAAACTTGGCAATATTCCTCCATACTGCTCGTCCAATGTAATCCAAGGGTTCTCAGTGGGCAACGTCCATAGTTTACTCGAAACGACTTCATTTAGTATGTATTTTTTAGCATAAACCGTAGCATGTTTTAGTTCCTGGATGACGTCACCAAAGTGTGGTGGCCACGGTAGACCAAACCATATGGGAGTGCTTACAGAGACACACTCCCGTGTGGTTTGGTCTGGTTTATATTTGTGTGAAAATCTGGCCCAGATGTAGATGTAATAGATTTGCTATAAAACGTATACATTTCTGATCAAAGGTGTACAGTGTTCACCAAATGTCTGTTAACTTGTCAGGGCCTCTCAACTTCGTGTCAGCGACCATGAGTGACTGCTTGCCGGAAGCTTCTCTGTGCTGACATGAAAGGCACTGTTTGACTGACCATCACACAAAGCAGAGCTGACTGCAGCCTAACGAGCTGACTGCAGATCTGAGACCCTAAATTGTCTGTCAGCCTCTACTGGACACTGCAGCGTCTAAGATAATCAGTTCAAACAGTGAATAAATTCAGGTTTGTTTTGGTCTGAAAGAACAAATAAGATGTTTCCTTCATCTTATACCCCTTTCACACTGGTCAAAAAACCCGTTTAAACCCGCGTACAATCGGCTTTTGGTGGCGATGTGAAAGGCTCAGCGACCCGCGTCGACCCGCGTCCATCGACTCGGCAAG
>JAVQJG010156027.1:0-12850 GCA_036024015.1 Craterocephalus amniculus
TAGATAGATAGATAGATAGATAGATAGATAGATAGATAGATAGATAGATAGATAGATAGATAGATAGATAGATAGATAGATAGATAGATACATAGATAGACTTTTTAATGCTAAACTAAGAAAAAACTTTATATTTTTGTGAGTTAAATAATAATGTTGCCACTGCCTAATTTAGGCAAGCTCAGACAAAGAAAAAAACTTGTAGAATCAAACATTAGACCTGAGGACACTATATGACCACAAAAATAAACACTTTCTAATATCTCAATGTTCCGGTGTTCCAAACAAAGTCCCCGTAGGTGAAGATGCAACTAAGCCATCTGTGTCGCACATGTCTTTAGTTTTGACCATGCTTCATTGGCAGTTCATTTTGTTGATTGATAGATTTCCTAACAATTACCCCTAATTAGTTTTCTGGTGAGTGGGGAAAAAAGCTAATTTAATGCATGGGCGATTGCACTAATTGGGAGAAATGACATTGTCCAAGTTTCAGAGTAAATACAAATTATTGACTCCATTATTGTTATCTGATTGTATTGTCCCAAGAACACTTCACTGACAGAGGTAATTAGTGTCCCGCTTCTTTATTAGGGCAGCCAATGACACAAGGTCACCGTCACTTTTTTGACATGTACAAATCAAAGACCCCATCAAAACAAATAAGTTCATGGCTGCTTTGCCTTCATCGACATTGAGGTGAACTGTCTGACCCAAACAAGGGTGCAAGTATCCACACCAGTGCCTCTGTAATGAGCTTTTGGTCTTTGCCATTGATTCTTTATCTAATCAATTATCTTGACCTTGTTTGGTTAAACAAATATGCTAATGAATGTGATTAAAGTGTGGAGATTGGATTGCTTTATTAAATATGTGACCTGTTAGTGTTGGATTTGCTTCTGTATTAAACAATTTGGGATCAGCTGCACTTAATTACAGACATTTTTGTTGTTTTTTCCCCCTTGCTCCCTTGTTTATTTTTGTCATATTATAGAATCAAAAAAGACCCTTATATTTTTGTCTCATTGAAAATATTTAAGATCTCTTTACTGACAGACGCTTTGGCTTTTTTTCTATCTTGGAGTGCACATCTGAATAGGAAGCAGATCTTTCTATATTATTTGCCAAGTACATTGGTGATGTAATGGGATGTTTTATTGTCTGATTGTTCCTTTCTGCAAGATTTATATACTGCAGTTTCAGCAGAAATTTCCAGACAGTGACCTGCAGCTGGTGCCAGAATTCAAATTTAAGATGAAATATGTTCCCTTCTGTCGGTCCATTTCTTCAGAGAATTTTAAACCCACTGATTCAGATCTACAATTTGGTTTAAATGACAGTTAAAAATTACAATTGGCAGTCCCCAGTGAAACCTGTCTTGACAGCACATAGATATAAAGAAAGTGAAAACAGATGACTCCACATCCACATAATATGTAGTAACAAAGTTAGTTTGAATAAAGAAAGCCAAATCTAGATTCAAATGTAATATTCATTTTAGGAATATGAACAACTAGGGAGTAAAGGTTTAAAAAAAAAAACATCAGCCAAACCCTTCATATAGCAATAGTCTCTCCTTATCCCTGAGGCTATGGCCTGGCTAAAACCTCTGTGCAGCAATTATTTGCTGTAATGACTGCAGTTCAAATAAGCCTGGAGATTTTATTAAACCAAATGAGAGAATCATCGGTGTATTATCACCTTGTGATTGACAGTGACAAGTGTTGGGCAGGCTCGGATGTGAGCATGATGAAGAAGCTCTCGGCAAAGCTCTCGATAATGTTACCCCTGATAAAGTTGCCTGGAAAACCTCAGCCAACATATGGAGAGGGAAAGCTCTTCGCATATTAATTCCAATTGTCAGATCCCTCCAGTGGAGGAAGAGGAGGAGGAGGAGACGGCGGATGGGTGGGTGGGGGAACCTAGTCTGGCAGGCAGCCCCGGCTGCCCCTCCGTTCACTGACTGGGATTCTACGCAACTAATGAAAAAGAAATCCATTGTGCTGATCATATGCATAGATTTCACCCGATAATAATGATGGAAAAGAAATATTCATAATAAAAGTAAAGGTCACTCGCTGCTGCAGCTAAGCTTCCTAAGCTGCAACCTTTGTGAGAGCAGTTGTCAGGTTCAGGAGATATAAAAAAAAAGGAAAAAGGGAGGGTCGTCAAGATTTAACCCTACAAAGGTTGAGGGGCGAGACTCTTCGACCAAGCTGCCGGATTGCAGCCGCTTGGTCACATGTTTATCTTTTTCCAACAGCAAACAAAGTCTGTTCCAAGGAAACTCTGCCAGCCTCTGGTGGGGACGGTTAAAGGTCAGACTCCGAGTTGTGATTTACATAGTCCTCTCTGGCGCGCGCTATCACAGCTAGTGTATACATTGCTCAGGGATTTGCTTAGTCTAGTTAATAAAATACAGGGAGATATGAACATCCGCCTCTCTTTTCTTCAGCCTTCCTCCCTATGTAGGTCACCTGGGCTTCTTCAGGTATATGAGCGATAGAGCGCAGGGGCGGAGAGAGGCCTGTCTCACCTCTGAAGGACATTCACAGCATTATTATTGCCTTCTGCAACTTCCACGCTGAGCCCAGTCTTCATATGCATCCTACATTGGCATTTATTAGTGCCATGCACTAAGTACAGGCCATGTTATTGAATTTGAATATCAGCTCCAAGCCACATTCACAGACCCTGGAAATATATTATATTAAGATGAAGCAATCTCATTTAATAACACCCAAACTAATAAAAGGAGAGCAGATTGGAAATTAAATATATTGCTTGGCAGCAGGAGTGATCCAAAGAAGCCCAGCTTGGTCTGTCATATGCAGATATTTGCTATAGCTTGCTACCAACCCAGGTGCCGGAGAAATGTCTGACTTCTCCACAGAGGAAACATGCTGAAGAAGCAGCAGGTATGTTTGTCTCTGCTGGTAGGTAAAGAGATGTGCTGCTGGCCGTCTTTAGTGGACAGGTAACAGTTGACCAGGATCACAGCAACCGGTATCAATCTGAAAGTATAAGTTGTAATGGAATCTGATTAGAAGTGCTTTACTTTAATGCTCCTTTATTGTGTTTGGGAGCTCAGAATTAGTTTAACATTAACTTTAATCAGCTTTTTTTTTGAGGGGTGGGGGGTATTTTTCATCTTTGTTAAGCTGGAGTTGTGCAATAGATGAATGCAAACACACATAAGATGGCAAGTAGTTTAAGAAACCTTTTTATTTTGTCTTAAAGTCTGAAGCATGAGCTTATAAAATGGCACTAATCCAACAGTAGTCATATCAGACCGTGCCAGCAGCTCGAATTAAGGAAATGTCCCTCGTTCGCTTTACAGACTCCACTTCATGAGGGCTGTAATTTTTTACCTCTGCTGTCGTTGATGGACAACACTCTGTTGGTCAGTGTTGCTGCTTTGCGTGTGCACGTGTGTGTATACACAACAGCCTTTCGCCAAGACATCTGACAGCTTCGGTCCGTCTGTGTGTAAATCTTGACTCCCGGTGGAGCTGTGACTGCCACTCACTGCCCGGTCGGCCTCGTGCCAGCCATTGATCGTTGCATATATCTTGCTCTGTACTTCCCAAACCTTCATCAACAGATGCGGCTGCAGAATTGATTAGCATCAAGTCAATTACCAAATCTCTTTGGAAACATTTTTATTTATGTGTGTGTTTATGTGGATAGCTTAGAGGGCCATTAGCAGGATTACCTCCGAGGCTTGGCTGAACAACAGATGTTCAAAGACGACTCAATCAATTTGACTTACAAGAGGCTGCAGTTGCCGGAAACAAGTCATAAGTCTGTGAGGGGTAAAGAGGGGTTAAATAAAATCGGTTCGCTGTGGTAATGAGCAGGTAGAGCAGAGAAATGGACATACTTAGTTCAGTGTGAGACCTGACATGTTTTTCTAATCTTTATGGGTTAATAAAGTAAAAGCCTTTCAGAGTTGACCATAATAACTGGTGGGCATTTTAACTCCTGGAAGCTTTAAAACTGTGTGAGTCATTTTTTTAAATGTCTACTTTAACTCCTGCATTATGTGATTATATCCAGATCTAGATCTGTATGAAAGTAAACATTTAAAGTTGTTAAAAGACATTTCTTTTTTTAGCTGCATATCTCCCAAATCCACTTAGATTGGCCTTTGAATATAACAACAAGGTGTATAGCACAACGTATTTATCCCGAGGATTTCAGGCCTAACAGAAGTGCATGGGCGTAAGTGAAATATTTTCAGTAAAAACAGCCCAAGCCTACAGGAAGACTGGTTTTAATTTTAATTTGGGTGGAGCGGTGTATTCAATTATACAAGCATCCATACAGAATTGAAATCAATTTTACGATATGGATATTTTCCATTATATTCGAATAACCTCAATTTAGCACAAAATGGATTATTTTCTCGGCGAATATCGTGTTCTTTTTTTCTTTTCAATTTCCCTTTTTCCTCTCATGAATCAAATATTGAACAAATGTGTTGCGCAGACGCACGATCTCCCTCTGAAGTCCATGCTTGTGCTTCCTTATCTGCAAACTTATTAAAATGAAGTGAGAACACAAAATGGTATTTAAAAAGTTTAAGTGAAACAATTTGCATTGGAAGTATGTGAAAATGCTAATGCACACTTTCACTAAGCCTCGCAATCACTGTCATCCATTTTCAGCCCTGATTGTTTTCCACATGGATGCCCTCATTCATTATTGCAAAATTATAAACATAAAGAATATCTCTGTATTAATATTTCTCCTTTTTGTAAAAGCTCAATCAACCATAATGTCCTAATTTTTTCTCTGTGAACCTCATTTTTTATTATCTCGCTACTCAAGGAATGGATGTCCCAAAAGGGCTTTATTTCATTTATCAGGATTATTGAATTAAATTAAACGAGACACTTCCCGCAAGCTGAGCGGAGGCACCTTATCCACTTAAAAGGAAGGCCTGCTCCTCACTGCTATTTAGGCAAACACATTAGGCAGCAAACGCCTTTTGTTAGCTGAGCCTAGGTTGCTGCATAATTCATTTGTTCATTAAGGAAAAGGATTGAAAGTGCTTGAGGTAAGTGGAAAAGGTCATGTATTGAATGGATCTTTAATTAAGGTACTTTACAAGCACAGTTACACGACTGATGACATATGCGTCTCGTTTGTTTACAAACAGAATTAGCTGACAGGAAAGACAATAAGAACAGACTCAATGATGGAAAAGAGGTAGGAGAAAAAGACTGAATGCAGTTATCATTAAATGAATTCAACAACTTCACAGAAATGTTTGTTTATCTGTAAATTCGTGACAATTTCAGATTAGGATTATTTGTGTAGACATTTTATCACATGTGCAAAATTGATGTGGCTGACATAAAGAGGAGAAAACACCTGAAAAACACACGCCTGGAAAGACTTTCAGAGACGCTCCGCTGTAATACTCACACCGGCCAGCAGATGGCAGACTGTTTCCACTGATGAACATTCTCCCAGTCCGAGCAAAACGCTGAACTTCTGTAACCTGCTGCTGCGATTCTGGCTTCCCAGACCTCGCTGCTCCTGCCTGTGAAATGCATTCCCATTAAAAAGGCATTTTTAAAGCCAACACCAGTGCTATAACAATCATCTCCCCGAAGCCAAGCCTCCACACACACCCAGGAGTGCGGCAGTGCCACACAGGCAGACATGTGGCGGTTGCCACAAACAAAGGCCCTGCGCTCTGCTCCCCATTCCTCTTGCCTGAGCCTCCACATGGTTACAGGCCGGCCTGCCATGGCCAATTACACCCACAGCCTAGTGTGTGAGGTCTCACGGAGACCCCAGTCACCACTAACAAGATCAAGGCAAACTCTCTTATCACATCACACACAACTACAAACATACACCTGCACGTTTGCAAACTGTTTGTCCCCTCTCTGCCCCCAACCGCTCCCCCTCTTTTCCTCATTCTGGCGCAGTCTGAAATTATAACACGTTTGGAGTCGCTGCGGAAAGTGTATAGCTTTTTTAAGAGCAACAAAAATAACAGGGTGACAATCACGCTGTCACGTGGCTGTCTCCTCTCAGTGTATGTCAGAGTTCAAGAATTTGTTAGACATAGATTCACACACACACACACACACACACACACACACAAACACACACACACATACGCACACGCACACACACACACACACACACACACACACACAAATACAATGACTGTGGTTTTACGCAGGAGACTTAGGGTTGTCTAAGTTTAATAGTTACTTAGTTCTAAAAAAAAAAGATCAAACATATATAATTTACCAGTTTGTCCTGTCAGCTGTTCTTTGAAAGACTCTGTTACTCTTTTTCAAACAGGACAGCCATCCAATCTTATGTGTCTAAATCTGTCGCTGTTGATTACAAGGGCGTACATTTCACCCTTCTTATCGGACCTGGCAGATGTGGACAGGTTGGATGGCTGACAGAAAGAGAAATCCTACCTCTGTACCCTGATACAGACATCAATACCCACGAGGACTAGTGTCATGCGACTAGCATCCTGAACAGAGGTTCACATGCCTGCTCTCAGTGAGAGCCCATGCTTCATGTCCTCACACCAAGCTCTGATGTGGCAGCTTGCTAAATAATTTGTGCTTCTTTACCAGGGTCATTGGATAGAGAATCTGGTCTTTGAATAATTAATTGAGACACAATCTAAGCAGCCGACTTCTGTTTCCTCTTGGTTTCAGGCAGATTGTCTGCTGCTGTCCCCTTCATTCATACTGACTCGCTGTCTAATTCATCTGGATTGAGACCTCCATCATAATAACGCTGTAGACAGGCTGGTGTTAAGACACTCCTGTCCTGAGCACGACCCACATGATCTTGAAAAAGAAAACCACACACAGCCGCAGAATCTATTCTCATTTTGTGGATAAAAATAAAACAATAGCGAATTACCATCACGGCTTTGTTTAGCTCCATAATTGCTTTTCATTATTCAGTGCACAATTGATACCCACTGAGTAGGTTGAAAGAGGCACAGTTGTTCGAGTAGGCTGGATATGAAATCTTTTAGTGATACAGCTGTTGCTCAGATTTGATTTTTACAAAAACTGAGAGATAAAAATGGAGCCTGATTGTCTGTTGGTCTGTGAAGACTAATAGCACCATTCAGGCTGCTGCATGGCCTTGTGCTAGCTTAAGGCTTGGTGGTGAAACAGGCTTGTTACTGAGAGATTTCCCATTTAGGGGAATGAACAGGCAGCCGTGTCTGGGGAAAGTACATTTGGAGCAACTTAGGAAAAAGTTTTGCATTTGTGGAAATAAGCTGTCTTATGAGTACGAATAAAGGCTGAAGATCAGTATGGTTACAGAGTCCGTGAGGTAAATATGCTCTATAAAGAGCAAGTTGCCTTAATTTAACACAAAGCAAATAAAGGCGTTGACCTGGCTCTGTGAATTTCATTTATTTCAATCAAAACTCAGATATTGTCTCTGCTCAGCAGTTAAATTATATCTTACTGTGTTCATTAGTTGTTTTTTTTTAAAACAAGAATGAAATAAATATAAAAACGTGATGTGGTGTAGATACATGATGAATCACCCATTGCACCGTGGGGTAAAGCAGGTTTCTCCTCCAAGTTTTTTTCCTTTCGCCCCCTTATTGGGTAGAGGAAAAAAAGACTAAAGCAAAAAATAAAAAATAAAAAAATAATGGAAAAATTAAGAGTAACTAAAATATCTAAAGAAAAACAATGTGTCCACCCAGGAATCACACAAGGATTAAGAAAGTTGCATCTGTACCACAACACCAGTTTTCCCTTCATCACACGATAGGAGGCTTTGTCTCTTTTCCTTTTAATATCTTAAGCAGAGTGAGGGAATGCATCTCTACCCATGACAGGAAAAGTTACCTGTTCCCCATTAAAAAAACACTCACTGACTTTCCATTAGGATTGTGTCTGGGGTAATAGCACATCATTTCGGCACCACTTAAAGTCAATATTAGACCACACAATCATGATATTTTTTAGTTACCCAATCAGAACAGCACAAACTCTACATTAATGTCCTGCATAAAGAAAAAGAAAAAATTGCCTGGAAAAAGTTTGCAAATAGCATGGATAAAACAGCCTTAAGTAACAAAGTATCTAGTTCACAAGTAAAACAGGATCAGTCATTCAATTCAAAAGCTGTAGATTTTTATTATCATTGATAAACACAAATATAAAAAACATATTTTAACTAACTGAAACAATATATTTTTTTTGTCTAGTAAAATGCAACATTAAAAAGTGAAAAATCTCAAGAACCTCAGATTAAAATTTTTAGATTGTCACATTTGTAAATGGACTCAGCGATGGCAATTTGTATAATTGTTAAATATTTCCTGCAGACACAGAGTGTTTTTTCCAAAAAATATTGACACATTGAGGAAAACAGCAACATTGTCTGTGAGTACTTTTTCCGGAAATCTATCATTGTATCCAGACAGCAATTCTTGGATAAATCCTGCAGTCCACTAAATAGGCAACTTTATTTCAAAGCCCTACCACAAGAGCTTAAACATTAAGCATGAGTGACCCCAATGGGCATCACACATCTAAATCTGGCAGTTTTACTGGCCTGTGAGAGATATCATCACTGGGAAACTAGACACCGATGGTCAGGCCTGTGTCTGTAAGGCTTAGCTTCCGTTTTTGTGTCCACAGAACCAAGACTCTGAAT
This sequence comes from Craterocephalus amniculus, assembly GCA_036024015.1. Lineage (NCBI taxonomy): Eukaryota > Metazoa > Chordata > Actinopteri > Atheriniformes > Atherinidae > Craterocephalus > Craterocephalus amniculus. Next base: position 8,683 of record JAVQJG010156027.1, read on the forward strand.
CTTGTTTGCATTCCTTAAATACTTTCCCATCACTGCAAATCCAACTCACACTGGGCTGCCCTTGTGCTCATCACTGATAGCTCTCCATGTGCATTTAAATCCTCACATTGATTTATCATAATATTTTGTCCCTTTTGGTTTGTTTCGAGTAGACGAGGTGTGTGACCAAGGCCGGAAGCGCAAGATAACGCCCCAGCACGGTTGTCGGGGTCCATGTCCTTTCAGACAAGGCATAGATGGGGCTATAAGTGTGGGGCGTGTGGTAAAAAGGACAGAAAGAGACAGAGTTCTTTAAGAAAATACACCAAGACAGGAAGACTGACACTTAGCCCTTAATCATCTCTATGTCTGCAGGGATCCCCTGTACTTTTGTGTCTACTGCAGATAATGGTCTTTCCTTACTTGACAGCATGTCTTTGCCGAGCCCGAGCTCTGTTTAAGTGTATCAGGGTGACAAAGTGCTGCTAGATTCAGTGGTGTCACAGCTCATCATGTAGTGACATTGCTGACAGCTGTGGGGTAAAGACAGTGATGCTGTTGAATGAAGTTAGGATGGATTCGAGTGCAGTACACCCAACTTCCATAACAATGCCCTCCCTCGGGATTGTGCTGCAATATGCAATCCAATAACACCAGCTGGAACCACTGGACGACAGGAAGGGGAACGAAAGGAAATCTGCGAGTGCAAACCAAAATGCTGCCTCAGTTATTGGAGCACATGTGTGCGTGTATTTCAGGAGGAAAAAAAAAAAATACAGGCAAAAAGAGTACAAGAATGACAATGTTGTTTGCGGGTTAGAGCTCTCACGCGCTATAGTGGCTGGCAGCCTGTCTAAATGTACTGGCTTCTTCCAAAAAAAAAAAAAACAAAAAAAAAAAAAAAGGGAGGAAAGTCTTAGCCATCAGAAATAACCACACCATCTTGAATCTGCCCAGGCCCCATCACTTCTCTTCTGTGAGCCTGTCAGAGGGCACAAGTCCTTGCCAGGTCATCTGCTAGTTTTAAGGGACTTCCTGTTTGTTGAGAATAGTACAGACAAATTGTATAATGACAAATGGTGGGCCAAACATCGCGGGGGTCTGCTGTCTCTGAACCTCAAACTCAGTTGCAACTAATTTTGCCTCAACCCCAAAACAAGCAGAACAACATGACAATGACTGGGCTTTGTCTGTTTCCATGCAAAAATGTTCTCTGAGGTTTGGCTGGATGGGAAGAGAACTATGCCTGTAGCTATCCATTTTCTGCTGGGTTGTGATCAGTTTTGAGCATGATCACATTTAACATGACCAAGAAATTCTCTCTCTTTTTTTTTCCTTCCACATTTTTACATGTAGGTCACGTACAAGCCCAAGCTGAGGACTGAGGACGGCTTATTTGGATTGGGACTGTCATGTGTTTAAGAGACCTTGGTGTTAAAATGATTCCTGTTTTTGTGCTTCTAATCAGAGCTGGATTAGATCATTGTGATCCTTTATTAGAGGTTAAGATAAATGAAATCTTGAAGAAAGATATTCTGAGTCGTCCCTCTGTTCAGACAGCCAATTAAATCACACAGTCTGTAGAGTGTACTGTTCTGTCGTTTTGGCTGATATCTTAAAATGCATCCCAAATTTAAGTCAGTGGCTGAGCATTTCCTTTAACCTGCTTAAACTAGATTTAAAGTACATCGCCGTAAATTACATCAAGCCCAAGGTGCTTTGTAGCTTCTGCCTGATGAGATGCAACATGAAATGGAAACAAAAGCATTTCCAGGGTATTTAAATAACAAATTTAAGAAAAGTGTATAGAATATCTAATATTAAATTAAGAAGTTTCCTTTTTTTAAAAAACCAAACATATACTTCTCTGATGTGCTTATTTTGAACTTCTGTTCTTTAGGTGGGACAGGGCTTTAAAACATTGTGGTTTTAGCTCTTTTATCAGCACATTTGGGAAGTGATGGAGACGGTAATCAAAGTTTTGAAGAAAAAATATTTTTGCATTCTTCCTTGACATGCAAACCTTATAAAATTCTATTTAAGGGATTTTAAATTTCCACTGCATAGTGTTTTTATTTTTTTATTTTACTGGGTGCCTCACTGTTTTTTTTTTTTGTGGGGGGAAATGTTTGTACTGTATGTGTAGCACAATTCACACAAAAAACACAACACTCATTACTATTGTGTCATGGAACAAACTACAGCCGGAATACAGATTTTTCTTTGTTTGAGCACTTAGCTTCTCAGCAATACATCAAATCAAACTTTCTTTATAAAGCAATTTTAGTACAAAAGCAGCGCAAAGTGCTTCACATAATAAAACAATTTTTAAACTGTCACACACTTAAGCATAAAACTTTTCAGCCCAAGAACACACACCTGATCTTCTATCTGTTTCACACACATCATCACACTCACAGCGCAACCACCCATCCTTCCCCAACTCCTCCTTCTGCACAAACACTAACACTCACTTCTAGTTTCTGTCTCTTTAACTGAGGCATCAATTTAAAAACATACCTTAAACAAACACTGGAGGATAAATTTAATATATTAATTATTGCACTTTCTAACTTGGATATACATAACCATTCATTATTATGAACTGTATTAAAATCTGAGTATTTCTCAGCATTTGTGATAAGAGATCAGGCCACCGTTCCCAATAAATGTTTCGATGCTAATTTCTGATGTTCTGCTGAGATGCCATAAAAAAGTTTTTTCACATTATCATTTAAATATGACCGCGAGCAGGCTGCATGTATGACTGCTGTCAGGCCTGAGTTGACCTTTGCTGTGTTTGAGGTGGTTAATATGAATGCAACACTTATCATTACATTCAGCATTGCGGAATTGCATAATTGTGACGTCTGTCTCACTTCAGTGATGTAAAAATCAGATAAATGCAATATGAAAATAACACCAAATTTAGTACCACATATGTGGCCTGGCTGCCTGGGTCAGATTTAAAAAAATCTGATTGTGCAGTTCAATCTGTCATTACCAATAAATTCGGTTCACTGAGGTCGATTTGGTTGTTTTAACTTCTTTAGCCCAGTACAAAGAAAAAAATTGTTGTGTAGCGGCTGGTTGGGCAGTGTTTCGGTTCTCGTGTTTTTGTTGTGGTTCGGTTCTCGTGTTTTTGTTGTGGTTTCTTTTCACCCTTTTTAGGCACGTCGGGCTTGCTGTAGGAGGGTAGAGCTGAGAGTCAGAGCCTGCAGTTCCAGTAATCAATCTCACCTGTGTGATTATCACACCTGCTTCCACTCCGCTCATCTCCAGACCTTCTTAACCAGTCTCCACTCTCCACTCAGTGCCAGTTCCTTGCCACACTTACCTGGACTCCCTGGTTCCAGCGTACCCTCCTGGCTCCCCGGCGTGTCAGCAGCACTCCTCGTCTCCTGTGAGTTTTTCTCCAGCACTCCACTGCAACCTCCTGGCTCCCTGGCGTGTCTCCTGTGTTCCTTTGCTGTGGATCCTTCCAGCACCCGCTCTTTTGGCTGTCACCTTTAGTTTGGTTCCTCCGCCCTTTTGGCTGTTTTGTTTCTTTTGGACATTAAAGCCGGTGTACTTGCATTTGAGTCCATCCTTCTTGTACCACATCCTAACAGAAGGATTCAGATGACACCAAGGTTGATTTTTGTTTCTCTTTTAGTTTATTTAACACATTTTGAATATAACTTTGTCTGTCTGTCAATCTATCCTTTTTAAAATCACCTAGTCTGTTAAAATACCATAATTTCATTAATTTAGGTTTTTGCAAATAAATTAGCTTAAAGGTATTATATAGCTTATCTGTTTAAAAGTGGCCGTGCTGACAAAAGTGTACACAAACTATAAATTAGTGAAATTGACAGCTGTCACCATTTTATTTCCTAAACAGGATTAAAAAATGAGGGAAACTAAACACGAACAATGAAAATCACTATGGTCTCAAATGTGGGGCTCACTGAAAACTGGAATAAATAATCTTCCTCCAACCTCCAAATACCGGCCTGCATCCAGCTTGATGACAGAACATCTGTGAGTCCAGGATGTCCAGTTAGGTAAACAAACATTTGACTGGGACAGCTGGGTTACACAATGAAACCATGGTGATGGATTTTTTAGTCTGAAGGTACAATAATACCATGTATTGGACAACTGCATCAATCAGCTGTAGCCATAGTAACACTTCAGACATACTCTG
>JAVQJG010156057.1:0-24464 GCA_036024015.1 Craterocephalus amniculus
TACACTAACTCTAGTTCTGCTATCTAATCTGTGAAACTGTTGCTCAGTGCTGCAGTTCTATAATAATAATAATAATAATAATAACAACAACAACAATAAAAGATATTTTCAAATGGAGATTTGTCTGATATCTCAAAGGCTCAGTGCGATATTATAAAACAACTTTAATGTCTTACCATGCAAGTTACCACTATCATATCAGTGTCCACTGCCTTGGTGTTCTTCTCCTCAGATCGAGGCCGTCTGGAAGGTTGCCACTTCTGAGCCAGCTTTCGGATGATCTCATCTGTTTTTATTTCTTCTCCATCGAATCTGAAAATAAGAAAAGAATGTAGTTTATGAAGAAAGCCACACTCGATTGTCAAATATGACCTTTACAATGATTCATTGAATAAAGAAAGTAAATTAAATATGCTTTATGCACACCTCTTCTGCACCTCCAGGAAGAAGGAGTCAGTCCTTTTCATCTGCAGCTCATACATGGCTCGCAGGATTGGCAGGGGAGCATTTAAGGCATCATGGGTAATCTGCATTCAATAAAAAACAAAATGAAAGACTCAATTATTGCCACCACCTACATTTTTCTGCATGCTTTTTGAAAACTATCCCTCATTACCTGGAAGCAAATCTTTGTTTCCTCATCGAGATCTTCTAAAGGGTCAGGCCTGTTGATGTCTCCATCGTCGGCTCCCGAACTGGAGTGGTCCGAGTCGTGCTCCTTGTCCTGCTCTTTCTGGTCTCGCTCAGGGTCTTGAGCCATGGAATGGATCTCCCTCTTGGAGGAGTAGAGCATGATAGAGAGAATCTCCAGGTCTCGGAGCAGCCACAACTTGCTGAAGCCAGTCCCCTTGCTACACTTCCTGACAAGAAGCTGGGTCAGCCCCGACTGCTGGATGGCTTCCTGTGCTTGCTCCACTCCATGCTTCTACACAAGAGAATGATGTGAAATGAGAACATCTGTATCTGGACCGACACATGCTCAATGTAGATTTGATGCTTGTGGATTTTCTGCAGATACCTTGAGTGTGTTGTAGAGGCCTTTCAGGGCCAAAGACAGAACCCAGGAAGCTTCCACAGCATCAGGAGTACAATTTTCTTGGCTTGTCTGTAACAGGTGGCTAATAATGGAGGTAAAATTTTTTAGGTAGCGACTGAGAAGCGTCTTTTGGCAGCCCTGGCTCTCTGACTGTGCAAAAAAATTAGTTGTGGTTGAATCCTGGCACTGGATGAGTTGGTAGTCTTTCACTGTAAAGGAAAGGGAACGCAATTATCTCATATTTATTTTTCAAAACACAGCAATGCTAATAATTTGCTGCTAAAACACAGACCTGTTTTCCTCTTCCGCGTCTTAACATCCACCACTGCAGCGTGGTTCTTCTCTGTGAAGTGTTTGAGTAAAATCATGTTGTGCTGCTCATTTGCGTTGTCAATAAACACCGTCTGTGTGCCCACGCAGAGCACCTGGCAAAAAAGAGGAGTCACAACAGGAGTTAAAGGCGCAGAGCAAACACGGGTTTGCAGTGTTGTTAGACTTTGCTGCGTACCTCGGGAAAGCCCACCAGCACCAGCAGGGTGAAGAGGTTGGTGCGTTTCAGAGTCTGTGGCAGCTGCTGGATGCAATGATCAGTGAAGGCAGTGATGACCGTGCTCCACTCAAGACAAGCATTAAGGCTGTGTAAAATGTCTGCCACTGTGCATGCCCAATCCAGACCAATACGACTGAAAGCAGAAACACAACGGATGTTAAAACACAACTCTGTGTAGACAACTAATGTTGGACACATTATTTATGTCTTAAATCATTGTTGGGTGTACCTAGGGTTGCCCCTAAAGTTAGTTTGCTTTTGTAGAGCTTGATCACATGGATGACATTTAATTTAATTAAAATTGTTATTAAAGATCAATTACAACATCTGAGGGCAAAGGTTTTTGTCAAGAAGAAAAATATCTTATAAAGTTCACATCAGCCCCCTCTGTATCAATTTCTCAACCAGTGTGAAAAATATGGATTCATAAATATATAGGTAATTATTGTTTCTAGCATCATGGTGTTTTGTTTTTACCTGTCTAAACAAACAGCCCCAAGGCTGAAAAGCAGCTGTGTGGTCTTCCATCCCTGGGTGTCCGAACAAGTTGCCTCTCCTTGCATCAGCAGCTCGTATTTGTCAGCCAGGGCCTCTGTGACGGCTGCATCGGCTTCAACCGGGGGGATCCGGAGCAGCAGCTGACCCAGGAGTCCCAGGGTGAGGTGGAAGGTCTCATTCAGAGAGCCAGTATTGGAGATGACTGCTCTGAAAAGCTGGGGCAGGATGGAGCTCAGACTGGGCAGAGACAGGTTGTTGCCCTGAAAACACATGGGTGGAAATATCAGCATTTTATATACATATAAGGAACACAATGGTGAAAATACCATTAAGAATGGACTAAATGTGTTCAACATATTTTAACATGACTAATTTTGATGTACCGTTGTTAACAGCAAATGCAATAGTGGTATCAGTTTCCTCATTTAAATCAAAGTTTAGCTTAAATGATCTGCATTATATTGATTCATTCACTCCAAAGCTATCTTTTTTCTTCACATACTGGTTTAGCTGGTGGTAACATTGCTGCTAGCAGTCCCAGGATCCTCTCTCTTGAGCACTCTGAAAACACATGCTCCTGAAGGGGCACCTGGGGCAGCCTTGCATCCGTCTCTTTGGCAACGTCATACTCTGCTCCAGACTCTGCTCCAGACTCCAAGGCTGAAACAAATGCATTAGACATGAGGCTGAATCATCCAGATCTAAAACAGCCATAACCACAAGTAAACGAATTGAGCTGTGATGACTTGATGGAGTTAATATGAGCACTTACGTCGAACCACAGGAGAGAGAGGGTCTTCACTGGAAACAGAGGGAGTTTGGCTGATGCTAGGCGAGTCAAGAGTGTCTTGAGTAACCAGCTTCTTCTTGACTCCCTCTCCAGAGCTTGGGGGTAATGAAACCTCTGTAGGAGCTGCAGGAGGAGAGCTCACTTCCTTTGCCTTTTTCTCCTTGCCTGATGATTTACTCTGGTAGTGAAAAGATAACAATGATTAAAGTACGAGTAATTATAATCTGCCTTACATCACCTTCATTAAATGTATGGATACATTTTTACTACTTTTAGATATAAATCTCTGAATCTCCATATTATGTTCATCACCATATCCTTGGGAGACGATGGAGAGCAGACTGCAGCGGTACTGCCAGGGAGTGAGGATGTGTCCGTCGCTGTACTGAGCTCCTGAGAGGACTCTGGAGAGACTGGACACAGCTCACTGTCAGACACTGATTCATTGGAGGATAGCAGAACAAGCAGGGCTGAGGAACGGAGACCTACATCCAGCAGAGAAAGATGGGGACAAAAGATTTCAATAATTACTTCTTGTATATTAGAAACAATGGAAAAGATGTTTCTTATCTACTGAGAGCTGGATGAAAATGTCTGATATGGAGGGATGTGCTACCTTTGCCAGTCTGTCCCTTGAGCAAGCAGTCAGTAATGAGTTGGGAGCAACGTGTCTGCAGGGCAAAGGCTTGATCCAAAGTCTTGTTGTCTAAAGGCTCTCCCTCCATCTGCTTGTCACTGCTCAGTTCTGATGTATACAAAGCCAAAGCAGCAAAAAGCAGCCAGGAATAGTTGTGGATGTAAGGCTGGATCAGGCGGTGACGATCACTGATTCGTATAGTCACCATGGGGTACACGGTGATCCGGTGGGTTGGCAGGTGACTAAAACCAAAGATAAGAAAAGAGCAATTCAATGAAAAGAGTAAAGTGCGTTTTTTACAAAGTCTCAATCTAATATGAAGAGTGTTACCTATCTGGATACTTCTTTGCATTGTAGCAACCAAAGCATAAGTCAAAGTCTTCGCATACATTGCAGTTGATCCTGCTGCCTACAATGAGCCCCTGGCAGTGGTCACAGGCGTATTCCATGTTCACCATTTCATGATCATCTTCGTGGCCTTCAGGCTTGGCACCGCCTGGTCACAACACACAAATTGAAGTTTTGTTGAACCCATTAAAATAAGTTAAATCCATCCATGTCTCTAAACTCTGAGTGAACTGGTCCTCTGAGTGCTCATTTATGGTAGCGCAGTGTATGAACTCACTGAGGAAGCAGGTCTTGCAGAGGTCCATATCCATGCACTGCAGACATCTATAGCGGTGCCAGGGCGCCATTCTCTCACAGCCGTCACAGGAGATTACCACATTCAGCAGGTCACAATAACGGGCAATGAACATGTGCATCTGTGGACAAATCAGGAATTAACGTTATTTATATTGAGTATTTTCATCATCAGTATTCCATCATATCACCAGCAAATTTGGTAGAAATCATATTACCCACTTACACACATTTACTAATTAACTATCAATAAAAGCAACTGCACACAATGATGGTAAAACAATATAATTTATTTTCTTGTCATGTCACAATAGGAATTGAAAAATACTCTTGTATCAGTTTTAAAAGATTAAGTTTAAAAAAACAAATCTGCACTTGTGTCCACCCACCTTTCTTTTGTCCTCTGTTGATTCCTCTTCATCAATTTTGTCATACCATTTCTCAAACATGCCATCCATACACTCATCCATCCACTCTTGGTTCTTCTTGTAGTCTGCAATTTCATCCTCCTCTGTCCATTGACTGGAGATGAAATTCAACCACAGAAATAATCATTGAACTTATACATCACATAAGATATTATAAAACTAGTTTGAAGCTTCCCTTTTTGAGAAAGTTGCAACTTTTGCAATTCCCACTTTTAACGTTCATAAATATTTAGTTTAACATGTGGATTGTCAGACATGGGGTCTGACATTACCTGATTGCAATGTCATGAACGCTGATGTTCTCTTGGGACATGCTGAGAAGGAGTTCAGGAAGCTTGATGCTTTGGAAGAGAGGAAGGTCCTGCACCTCCCAATTCATGTCCAGGAGGTGCAACAAGCAGGTTTGCACACATGACAGGGCCGGTAGCAGAACTCTGAAGGGCAGTGATTAGGACCAGGTTACTAATCACACTTCTACACTTATAAATGCTGTGTTATTTTTCACTTTCAATCTGCCGAATAATGAACACAACATAGTGTATGTAAAAGGAAAAAAACAAACTTACTTTTCATTAAGGCTATTGAAACTCTGCACAGCTTCCACCAGCATGAGCACCAGCTGATGGTAAGAAGACCTCACCTTCTCTCCTAGCTTCTGCCCACCGTCTGACAACTGGGAGAAATAACTGAAAAAGACAAAGAAATCCTTCCAGTAAATCTGAAAGCCATTAAAAGTTACATTGATCTTTCTGTTGTCACTTGTAAAGGAATAAGGAGTAATCTAATGCTACTTTTTGCTCTACACTCAAGACTGTAAAAACTGCAATTAATTATTGTCTGCTTGTATTATTCTTTCTTGGCTGTCACCAAAGTTTATAATAATATAATTTTGTATCTCTGGAGCATTTTTAAAAGTAAAATGGACAAGCATCATTATTGCAATAAGAATAATTTCCCCGGCTATACCTTGTGAAGTCTTTCTGACATGCCAGCAGCTCCTGTAGGAACAAGATGCAGGGGGCTTGGAATAGATGTGGCTGTCCCAGGGAACGTAAACACTGCTGAACCATCTCCAGCACCTTGCACACACTCAGAGCCTGTGCTTTGTTCAAGGCCAAAGTGTGCAGAATGCTATAGGTAGAAGAATTGGTTAACTTAAGCCTATGTGGTATGAATTGCCCAAAAACTAAATGTGTTTCAATTTGCAAGCATAATTCAAAGACTAAAAGTCCTTTACCTTGCCGTAGTAAGAGCCTGATCCTTAATGAAGTTTAGGATGTGTTTTACAATTGGGTAGCGATCCTTGACAGAGGAGATCATCCGGGGTTCCTCGACAGAACGGTAGGACAAGAGGCGAAGTCGAGACCGACTGAATGGGGCTTTACGGGAGAGGGTAGTGGGGGAGGATGGCTCCCCCGGCTGGGATGACAGACTCTCTGTGGAGCCTCTGTGGCCTCGCTTGCTCTGTTCGCAGGACGATGGGTTTAAAACTTGAACGTTGGATGGCTGGCTCTGTCCCGTCTTGGTCTCACTGCCTTCCTCTGACCCTCCAGTCTGAGGCCCCAGAGAGGTGCTGGGCTGGAAGTCTCCTTCTGAGACATAACTTGAGCTGAGAGGTTGTCCAATGCCCTCTGTCGCTTTGAGAGCATCACTGCCCTGGCACAGTTTTCCACAAGGAGCAAATCGAAACAGCAAAAGGCTCTTCTCAATGCACATGTCGGCTGAAGCAAAGGAGAGATTTGTATGAATTAGTAGAACAGCACAAATGGGCTGAGGTTTAGATTTCGATTCAGTGGAGTTCTCACCTAGTGTCTCCATGGTAACCTCCTCATGATCCCCTTCTTTATCCTCAGAGAGGTTCATTTTGCCAACTAGGTATCTCTGCTTCATTTCCAGCTGACAAGAAATGAAATCCACCAATAGTTTAGAAACGAGACCAGCAGCAGATGGTGAGAAGAAACAGAAATCCTGTGCAATACTCACCATCCATGTTCTGATGCTGTCTGCCAGTGAATACACCTGCATAAACTCTTCACTTAGACAGGACCTAGAGTCTTGATCCACTGCTCACACAGAAATGTAAAAGAAGAAAGCAGATCAATCAACCATGCAGAATTATCACAACAAAACACTGCTACAGCAGATGATTGCCAAGCATTACCATAGGTCTTCAAGGCCAGGATGAGAGGTGGTGTGTGGTACACCATAGCTGCACATATGGCATTAACAGCTTGGTCTGTCTTTGACCCTGCCGCAATCTCATTTCTCATTAGCTGTTTTCTGCAAGACTGCATAAGGGTCCTCATTAACTCTGTTCTACTGTCTTTCAGGTCTTGGGAGGGGTTCCAACGGGCAAAATCTTCCAGGAAGACCATTAGCTCTTCAACAGACCATGATTTTGTCTAAAAGTAAGAAAAGAGCAGCAATGTTTACTCCATGAAGTCAGTACAATGTGATATAGTGATTTTTGCTTGTACTTTTAGTCACTGAATTACGCAGACATGGCTTTACCTGATCTGGTGGAGTTTTACCCCGATTTGTCTCCCGTGTTTCACACAATCCGTGTTGTAAGATGGGTTTCCAAAGAGGTGAAGACTGAACATGGGACATTTTCCCTGGTGGAAGCTCTTTTATGGTACGAATCTCTGTTTTAGACAACAAAACCAAATATTAACATTTATCGTAATCAAGTGTTGTAAAAAAACTTAAACTAAAAAGTAAAATAGGTTGCTTCAAAATGATAAAGAGCAGCAAAACAAAAACGTTAAAAAAGTTCCAAGCTTTGAGCACTATTTACATGAACAAGATGTATGTTGACTATGTTCAAACAGTGATTTCCATATTTATCTGGTAAAGATCAGAGGTGGTCTCACCATAAGGAGATTTCAGTGCCAGGGTTCTGGAAGCAAGGCGACCCATCAGACGTGCCACCAACAGCTGCAGGTCCGACATCCAAGAAAGAGTGATATCTGGCAGACCCAGGGCTGTTACAGTGAACTTATAACCCCATTCATTATTGCTGCTATCAGAGTGGAAGAGGAACTGCAACTGAGGGCCTGCATCAAATGTTACCTTCTGCAATAGCAAAGAAACACAGGTAAAAGAGTCAAGTAACAACAGTGATACGTGTAGTGACAATAGAAATAGATGCCAATTAGCCTACCTTTGGCCATTTTTCAGTTCCAACCTTCATATCATAGCGCACTTTCCCACCTCGAGAATCCGTGAACTCTAAATAGTCATATCTGTGAATAACAAAATTATTCCTCAGTAAAATTATCAATGGGGGATACAATGATTTTTTTTTTTTTAAGAAAAAGTATGTATCAAAAAGTATTTCAGCCACCTCTTCTCTGTCTCACAGCGTTCATCAAACTCAACCTCAAATGAGGTGGCACCAGGGCAGGCAAAGATGGTGGTCTCGTGGTGGCTGTTCTCATAGTTGTGAGGAGATTCCATGTTCCAGGTCCTGAGCACCACCGGCTGCTGAGGTTGGTGCCAGCTCTCCTGATCCACCTCAAAATGACACATCAATGTTTGTTACAATCTGAGATAGAAGTACAGCTCCCAAGTACAAAGCTGGTACTTTTCTACAGGCGCTTTTCTTTGTTTAATGTACTTATCAGACATCTGCCGTTTCATTTTTACAACCTTCACTGAAGTAAAGAATCTCTGTGCTTGTATTGCTCGACAGAGCTGTTGTAGTAGTTTACAACTCTCCATGCCTCAAACACTGCATTTTCACCATTGCATTTACTCTTTAACTGTGTGATGGGATGCTGAATAAGTTCTAATGCCGTACGGTTTGTGATAAAAATGAACTAACCTTAGAGAAGATGTCTCCAGTATCACTTGAAAGGCTTTTAAGAAGCTCTACCAGGGAGGAAAAATTCTTGAGCAGCACACTGTGGGGGATATCCATCGAGCACAGCTCCAAGAGGAAAATCATCTACAGGGGATAGAATAAGTGTTTTTTGTATCGTTTCATTCTCTCTATACTTCAGCAAGAGAGCAGCTGAAAATGACTTAGTTCGAGTTGGGATTACCAGTTGTCTGAACACAGTGACGAGGATGGAGCTTCCTAATTTGCCAGTTATTTCATTGCTGGTGTATCTCTCCAGTAGGGAACTGAGAACAGCTTTGATACTTCCCAGAAACTGATCCACATCTATTGAATAAAATAAACATTAGTTAGTTAGTTAGTTGAAAGGTATTAAGGGCAAAAAAACATTATAAAACAAAGTAATTTTTTATGACATTTGACATATCAGAACTAAATTACATTAATACAAAACTACTTTTAAAATAAAAAACACACAAGTGAGAAATGTATTATTGTTGGCAATGAATGTAAATGTATCTCACATTTTAGAAGGATGTCTCTGGCCAGCTCCAATGCAACAGGTGTGGAAGCTCCACCTTTGAGCTGAAGATAGCACCAGGAAAGCAGGCTTCCCTGCAAAGCCCAGAACAAAGACAGCAGCACTGTCCTGCTGGCTCCACCACTTTCATCCACCATCATAACCTCACACTGAAAGGCAGACAATCAGCAAAAAGGTTAATAGAAAATTTTCATTTCACATCTGGAAATGAATAGTCAGAGGATTGTTTTTAAATTGTAAAAAAAAAAAAAATCATTACATGGTACACTAACCTCTCTGGTTGCTACCAGTAGCAGTGTTTCCATGACTGACAAAATTGGGCTTATGTCAAAGTCTGGTGAAGCTCCTTTAGGAGGCAGCAAGAGAAGGCCGCTTGGATCTTGGTCACTGTATGGAGAACACAGTTGTCACAGATAATCATGTGATGCCTGAGCAAGTACCAGTATATTATATTGTGCTTGCATATGAGACAGCAAGCTTACCTGAAGTAATTGCAAAGAGATTCAAATGTCACCTTCACTGACTCTGGCTGATCCTCTTCTGTAATATTTTTCTACAAAATAGCATATTGTTCAAAATTACTGGGCTTGAAGAGAGGAGCAAAACAATGCCTGAATGTTGTTTGAACATAGGAACTGAATGAAAAGAATACAGGTTACCGAATTCACTAAATGAAATGAATGTCTCCAACCAATATAGTCCATGGTATTTCTACAGCTGACACAAACTTATCTCTAAATCTAGCATATAAATAATATGTACACTATGCATATTAATATGTAAATTGCAACTTGTTAACTCCTCCTTTAGAACTGTTAATATAACTAATTTACTTACTATTTCACCACGTTTACATAACAACCCTCTCCCCCCAAACTATGAAACACTAAAATAAATATGTTTAATTTTTTAATTGCATAAATTACATGAATGTTTTGTGAGATAAGAAGTATGAAGTTAATGATAATCGTATACTTATGTTTTCTACTCACCATCATGTGAAAGAGTCTGTCTCGCCTTTCATGTTTATCAGGGAAGAAAACAGCTGCTCCATTAAGAATAGCCTTAACTGCTTCTTTGTGCAAAGCTTTTTCTACTAATGACTCACCCTCTTGGCCATCAACAACTGAAACAAAAAAGTTATTGCTCATTAAGTTTAATTTACTCTTACGTCTTGTTCACATTCTGACATTTTCAGCCGAATTTTCCGGTTGTAGACAAACATTGGTGGTTGCAGAACACCAGCTATTTGATCAGTGATCATCAGTTGCTATGTGATGTGATATTACAGGCTTATGAAGACATCCCTGCCTCCAACTGAATATCAATTATGGTACTGTGAGCGGCTGCCAGCAAGGGGCTACAGTGAATGAGAGCGTAAGAGACAGAGTCAGGGGCCAGAAGGTAAAGGGTAAACCTGGTGAAGGTAAATACAAACACACACTATCATGATGGAGAGAATGATTAGTACATTATGGTCTGCTTAGGAAACTGTAGATCTCAGTTTACTATTGGGGAGTACAACTGTGCCTTTTTGATGTTTCCATCACAAAATATTGTGCGAGACTTCAGAGGGAAACTCTGCTTTCTTGTCAGCAACTGAGTGAGTTAAGCAGACCGAGTCACAAGGAGATACTGGTATTGATACTGGTGTATATGAAGAGAAAGAATATTCTGTATGACAGCTCTAACTGCTCAGCAGATAGGTTGGGTGTAAAGTTTGGGAAAAGAAAAAAATGGCAGTTTGTAAGCCCCTGCCACAGATCCACATGCTACAAGTTTCAAAGTCCCACAGATGACATGTTGCATTTTGGTTCGAACACAATGACCCAACAATGCTGATAATCTCTGAGTATTTAAGATCAACAGAAATACTGTTTCTCTGGCTTAGTCCCACAGATCCCAAACCCAGCTTTTAGTAAATGTTGCCCTTGGGCCTGGTCCAGCGCAAGTGATTAAAATGAAAAACTCTAAAAGCTTCTGCAGAGAACGATGACAGCCCAGCTGACTGACTCAGTTAAGCGGTGTTGAGTCAACATCTAAAATAAGCAGAGTAGGGTGGCTGTTGTTTAGGTGAAGGAGCAGTTGTCTACAACCAGAAGATCGGCGCTTTGATTTTCGACTACATGCCGAAGTGTTGTTGGGCTAGGTACTGAACCCTACGTTGCTTTGAGCAGTCACATGACTAGAAAAGCACTATACAATAACAGTCCATTTACCATTTAGGGTGTCTGTTCAGTGACTATGACAAACATGTAATTGTAATAAGTGTCTAATACCGACAAAGTATCTTCAGACGAAAGCAGCCAACAGATCAGGGATGTCATGATTATAGATTTTCTAGGTACGATTATTGTTTGAGAAATACTCTCGATATTACGATTATCACTATTATTATGTTTTGATTTCACAACGCTGGAAATGTATAAAATAACATGAAAACTCATTTTTTGTTAGGTTTTTTTGTGTTGATGTCAAGAAAACAGAATATGGCAACAAAATAAACAAAAGTAGCATTCAAATTCCAATTGGAATTGAGTAAAAATCCCCTCTGATCTGGTAACAATTTCAAAAAAAGCAAAATTATTATATGAATAAATATGACAATATGAAAAGAAAAGAAAAATTTGAGCTTTAGGATTTCGGTGATGACAATCACACAATATTTACATTATTAAATGATGGTATTTAGGAAGCTTTATGATTATTAACTGTAGCTTCTACTAACGCGATTAATTGTGAAAATAAATAATCGTGACATCCCTAAAACAGATCAAACACTGCTTCCTGTGGTGTGACAGTACAGTGTGCTGACAGGTTCTTACTGTGGCATAGGTGAGAATAGAGCTCTGAAACAGCCCTGGCAGAGTCACAGAGAGGCTCCCTGCTGCTGGATGAGGATGGACCTCCTGAAGCAGAGGCGCCATCTTCTATATCCTTGCTCTTCTCTGTGCTCTGAGGCTCCAATGGGTTTGGCAGCATGGGAAAACAATTCTGCATCAACTGGAGAAGCAGAACTCTGCTCTTCAACACCTCCTCTCCCTCACTGAAATACAAGAAAAGCCAAATTTCAGATGAGAACTTACTATGAAGAGTTGTTCTTACTGCTTTCTTAACCTCAAAATGTTTCGTGACAATTTCTGTACAATTAGTGAAACATAGCAGAGGCAACAAATCTTACATCTCCCTGAGTTTAGTGTAGAAGTTCCAGAAGAGGCTCAAGCTGAGACCACTGAAGTCCAGAAGATACTTCTGTTTGAAGTGAGAGGCATCCTGCAGACACAACACAGGACTACGGTCTTCAAAATAAAAGAGAGAACATGCTCCATTGATGTGAAGCATCCGTTTGCACTCAAAAATAAGTTGCAATGTTTCCTACGGGCACCAGAGTGCAGGCTGACCCATCCGTAAACAAATAATGAACACTGAAAGTGAAAGACTGAGTAAAGACAAATCACATAGAGAAATGAAATGCTACTTTCTCAAATGACAGAAATACTGTTCTAGTTGTTTTCACTCGCCAAATGATGAGCTGTAACAGAAACTGTACTACTAATGTGATTCACATTTAATCCCGAGATACCCCAAGCAGTGATAATTTACCACGTCTTGTGTAAGCTGCTGTATGAAGAATAATGTCTTGTTAAGGAGGCAAAGGCCAGTCACAGCATTTTGATCAAAGCTCTCTCCCTGTGAGCTGAGGTCATCCAGGTCCCCCAGCCTCTCTGTCCCAGGACACAAGTAGCCACTGAAGCTGAGGGACTGAACCCCAAGGCGTTCAGCAGAGTCCTGCCTGGTGCAGAGGAACTTCACCATCAGGAACTGAGAGGACAAATAATGAGAGGAGTTAGATATGAAGTCACATCACTATGATTGATTGGTAGTTAATGATTTAAGGCGGAGAAACAATGCACAACGTTTAACAAAGATGATCACATGGTTATAGGGTAGGTAGCTGGTATGGAAGTGGATTTGGCTATGGTACCTTTGCAACACGACACTGTTGCAGCTTGATCTCAACATCATTCCAGTCATCCTCAAGTTCAAACCAGCCGACTGGTTCGTCCTCACTCTGTGCTGGGATCCTCACGCTGCAGGTTATGTGACAGTATGGCACGTAAGTCAAACAATTTGAACCACTTTTGCAAAAACACCTAAAGCTAACAGGTTATAGATTATGTGAGCTAGGAATTCTGTTTCAGTATTATTTATTATATTTGATTGTTTAGGTACCATAATGTGCTGCTTATGACATAAAATAAATAAACTTTACACGCTAAATAAAACAGCAAAAAGGTCCAACAGAAACCTTACTTGTCTTGTATAAATTCTTTGTAGTCCTTGAAGCTCCACATGTCATACTTTTTGAATCTCTTGAAATGTTTCTCTGCATCAAAATGTTCTTCATCCTTGTACGCAAACACAAAACCACATCTTGCACCTATGGCTCCTTTTCGCACCTTGACAGATCAACCAGAATAATCCCGTTATATACATTAAATCCTTCATCACTGTTATCAATCATCTTATCATAAGGGGGAAATTAATCATTGCATCTTACTTTGATCTTCATTTGAGTGACCTGGAAGCTGCTTTGATCCTCTGTAGACAGGATCACGCTGGCTTTCTTTTTACCACTTTCTGAGAGAAAACCTAAAGAGAAACATTCATTTGGTTACACGTTAGGGAGAGTTGCAACAGAACTGAACTAAACTGTAACAGGCCTCAGCTGTACCGTCGCCGGTGGAAGACTCTGTGAGCATGTTCTCTGGTCCAGATTTCTCCTCTTTGCTTTTTACGTCACAAGCCTGCAGGTGCAGCTGGAGGGGCTTCCCTGTAATCAACCAACAATTTCTCTGTTACTCCCATAAACCATCACCCACATTTAGTTTACAGTCAATGATATTATTTACCATTGCGATAGAGCAGTCGCAGCCTAACAGACGCCATAGAAACAATGAGGGACGAAGCCTTGTACTTAGTCTCTAGATGATCAGTGATGCAGGAAAGGGCCTGAAGTACTTTTGCCACACTGCCTCTGGCCAGGGCAAAAGCTAAGAGGGTTAACTCTGCATCGGGACTCACACAGCAGCTGCATAGCAGAAAAGAAACAAACACGACAACATTTTTAAGGGCTTTTGGTCACATTTAAAGATTATCTGGCCAAGTATAAAATCACATATAACCTTATGTGTACAGTGACATATTGAACGATTAATTAACCTTTCCAAGTTCAGGTTTAATGTAGCCTTATCTACAATTAATTTGGTCAGCAGCAAGCAGTGGTACATAACATTAAAAACAGTGAGCAATAACAAACATCAACCCAGATACCCAGATGATGGCCAGAATAAATAACATTTTTAATCTCCAGATCAGCCATTTTTAATGGACTGTACATTGTTCTGCACTGTTCATAATGGCCATAAAACCTTTTTCAGATATCTCAAGCTAATAAAAGCTTTCAGCCAAGATGGATAAAAACTATTGAAAGACCTGCACAGGTCACACCCTGTAAATTCAACAGTGCTTAAAGCATGCAAGAATTCATTTCAGTATGATTTTTCACCAATTATTTCTGGTGATTTTGTCAGTCATGCTGCTGCCGCCATCAATGAAAGGATGTGAAATAATCACGCTATTATCACTAACAAGTCTTAATTTTGCCCTTTCATTGTGATGATGTCAGCATCATGAGCTCAGTGTGGCAGTGATGGATAAATGTGCAGATGTAATCCCCGCAGGTCCTTACTCTGCTATCCTGAGGAGAAACCCATCCACCTCCTCCAGGATGTTCAAAGAGAAGAACTTGGGGAACTCAGTGGATGATGGTGTCAGGGACAATGGTGGCATGTGCTGTAAGGCTTTCCTACGAAAAAAACAGCACAAAGAAAGTTCAGCACTTGTGCACTAAACAAAGCACGACCACAAGTCAGTGCAATAAAAACTGGAAGATAACAATCCTGAACATAGCTGCATTGGTCTGAAATGAAGAGTGTTGCATCTTACTGTGTGCTCTGTAGGACAGTGTGAGCCAGAGCAGGGTTAGTCTCCATGGATGCTGTGACCAAGGAGGTGAGGAGAGACAGGTACCAGATGGCAGAAGCATCCGAAACAGACACCTCTTTACTCTTGGTAATCTGATAGCCCAGTGTCTTCAAGCCATGAATCCTCGTGTCACATCCGTCACTCAGGCACCGTTTAATGTTGATTTGGATGTCTGGGATTTGGTAACAACAAAATGCGATTAGCTGAGAGATGGAATACGGTGTGCAAAAATACCAGCGAAATAAAAACAAAAAGGTGATATGTGAAGAATGGGGGCGGGGGCAGGAGCCTATTCCAGTAATTACTTGACAGGTCACTAGTCTTTTGCAAAGCCATCTGGATCAAGTGTATCAAAATATATTTATTGTTTAATAGAAAATATTTCAAACTGCTAGACGTTGTTTTTTTTATGCAAACGTGGGACTGAATATGCCAATCACCTTTAATTTGCATTGCCTTGTTTGTTATCTTCCTTTAAACGTCCACTAAAATCTAACTTTTTTCTTGCAAACAGCTGCCTGTAAGTTCTCAGGTAGTTAGTTTCAGTCAAAAATGGCAAGAACATTTTTTCTGATGAAGTTGTGAGGTCTATTGGCTTTATAGATTGACATTTGAGAAGAATCCAAATTGGTAGTGGACCCCATGATTTTCTTCTGAGTAATGAAAACAGCTTCTCAAAAAGCATTAGCAAAGGAAAAAAACAAGCCCAAAATAAATTATGCATCAGACAAGCAGCCAATAAGCAGACGGACGGAGAATTTGTTACTCACATGGGTGTGTTATATTGGCATTCTCCAAGAGAGCTACATAGCCCGTGACATTGCTTGGGATGCGGATGTCCCTGATCTCCTGCAAGGAACGCCGGTTTTTCCCCACAGCAACTGAGACCAACTGAGGCATGTAACTGTGGTCATTGGAGGCAACAGCAATGGCCAGACGTCTCAGAACCACATCTGGTTTCATTTTCAGCCTGAGAAAAGAAAAATTAAAACTTTCTTATGTAAAATTCATAATATAAGAGGAACAATAACTTAAGGCCAAGGAAACATGAAAATCAGCTGAACAGTTATATTTTACCTTATCCAGTGTGATCGAGCACTGCCATCTGACTGCCAAAAAGATGCAGTTTCCCCATTTGTCATCTTGTAGATGTCAGCAACATTGGACGAAGCCTCTATTGAACTGTAGCACTGTGTGACAACCTTCACTTTATCTACATCTGGATCTCGGTCAAGCTCTGCTCGGTATTGGATATCTAAATCTGAAAGAGACCAACTCAGGTGAGTATAGTCTTGAAGTTTTGTGGAAGGAGGCAACAGATGAGAAGCAAAATATGCGCTTAGCCATAGCAAACATTTGACAAATTCAAGAAGACACTAATAATTTACATTTAACCCTCTTCATTTAGCACCAGCAACTTTGGTGCTCACCTTTTTCTTTCTGCAAGAGGAACTCCAAGAAGTCCTGAACTACACTTGACCTCATGGTGCAGATACTGTTGTAGCCTTCCAAAATAGGGAAAGGGATGGCACTACTGGGAATACGATTCCTGTGTAAAAATTTAAGGATTTTAGAGGCATGTGCTCCTAAACGGTCTTTGCTCTTGGAAAATATGTCAACAAAGCCTGTGAAAGAAAAAAAAAAAAAACAAGGAAAAGAATGAGACAATATTCAGGCCACAAACCGACAGTGTCAATTCAAATGAACTTAGCCTTGTCCACACAGCTAAACAAATCACATATCTTGCCTGGGGTTAGGGAGCACGCCTGCAGCTGTCTTATCACATGACTCAGCTCTCCTTGTAGATTAGCTCCATTTGAGTTCTTAAGAGCAAGTAGCATGCTCTCAATGTCCACTACTCCATCCCCCTCAGCATCAAACTGTCCAAAGGCCTGAGTTAGGTGACAGAGACATACAACACAATTAGTCCTATGCTTGCACTCCATCAAGTAAGCAAATGGAGAACATTAGACCTTGAATACAAATCAAACAATTTTCATTTAAAACATCTAAAAATAATCTGTACCTTTATAACTTACAATTCACTACATCTACTTAGTATAGGTATATGTATTTAATGTCTGCGTAAAAAGTCCCACTCTGACATAAAGAAGGCTCATTTTGCATATGGAAGCAAACCCAATTTAATCTGGGCAGAAATCAATCTAGTAGTCAGCATTTTGAACACAGAACAGGTTCTCTATGAAACACAAAGGTAAATGCAGACAAAAGTATGCCTTTATCTCTGGCTTTTAGTTAAACAACAAATGCCAGTCACCAGACAACAAAAGCAGTATTTCGACTACAAATGGCCAAAGCTTAAAATCGAGTGACACTAACGCTGAATGCATTATGAAAGCTCATAGGTATCACTCAATGTACAACTTCAAGATTACTATGTTGATTACATGAGCCCCTTCTCTGGGACCTATAATCAGCTGCTTATTCAACATAAATGGGAGTGGCGACAGCTATCAGCCTTTTGGCACTTATACCTGGGACAAACACTAGTCCATAAAAGCATGCCATTTCAAATCACTACATCATATGCAGCTGGCCCTTTGCTTTTCCTTGGTTGTATACCTCTTCACATTCATCCCTCGGAACATCTCTGCTTTCCAACATTTCGCAAAATTGTTCAACATGAACAGATTCCTCCCCACGGTTTAACCGGTCCTCCAACCATCGCATGAGGACTCCTTCATTCCCGAACAGGACAGACTCGTGAATGGCGACTCCAGAGTCGCTTATACGAGCAGCTGCTTCTCTTAGTTTCACTTGTTCCAAGAGGACCCCGGGGTTAGGTGGTCCACCGGTGGGTGCGAGTACGTTATTCGATATCCTTCCGCTTCTCGAACCGGTGCCTCCGACACCACCGCCAGTGGCCGCAGAGGCCGGACTGTCTTCCGCGAAACCAGGACTCTCTGTCTCTATATCTTCTTCGTCGCCACTACCTCCGCCGCAGCCGCTCTCTGCGTTCCCCATGTTTGCTTCTCCTACCTAGGCCGCGGAAAATCCTTGCGGCCCGCTGGGTGTCAGTTTTGAAACGGTCGTACCGGTCTGTACACAGACTTCTCAACCGTTCACCTACAGCGAGAACTCTACTGTGAACTACTACCGCATTGACGTACTGTACGTCAGACTGCCTCTAACGTGCTTTACGTTGCTGGTTTGCGCATGCGCTGTGGCATTGTTTTAACGGAAACACCTGCGTTGTCACTGTTCATTTCAACCAAACGAAAGCAACATTAATATGTGGATGGACTTTAAATCAGACAACATTTGAACAGCATGCTGTGCTATGCATTGGTAGCGTTATTACCGGTTTTGCTGGCAGTGTTTTTAATCCCTTATGATTGGTCTGTTAAATCAGTAACAGAATCAAACCATGGGCACCCCGTACGGCTCATGAGCAGGCGTGATTTGACTCTTTACAACGGAGGGGCAGGCAGCAAGGGCCTTTACCTGGCCATACTGGGCCAGGTTTTTGACGTGCAGAAGGGACATAAACATTATGGACCAGGTGGTGGTTATCATTCACTAGCAGGTGATGCCTCGTTTTTCCTGGAGTACATTTTATTTATGAGCTGTCAAGGGGCTATTCTTAAACCATATATTTTTCTTTTACATTTCTGGGTCACAGGTGAACCATTTTCAGTCATTAAGACTGAAATCTAATTTCGTAGCTTTTACTTAAATGATAAAACAACAGCTACTCGTGCATAGGCATCCATTAAACATTAAATGTATTTTTCCTTTCAGGCAGAGATGCTTCACTGGCCTTCATCACTGGAGACTTCACAGAGACTGGTCTGACAGATGATGTGTCCAGTCTGCCCCCACTTCAAATGGTGGCCCTTTTTGACTGGCTTGCCTTCTATCAGAGAGAGTACAAAATTGTTGGTAAGTAATTTTGTCTCCAAAATCTCAATACCTCCAAAGCTTCTTGGCATATTGAAAGAGAGATTTTTGCAATGTAATCTATCAGGATAGTATACAGCTTTTAAACATTTTGAAATCTTAATATTGGATAAAAATCTGAGTTTGCACAACTGAATGATATATTTACACAGAAATTGATGTTGTGTTTCAAAAGTAGCAATGTTAGATCAAATTTAAAAATACAAAAACAAGAATTTCCTATTTAAAATGTGAAGTTCAGACCATCTTATATTAATTGTGCCAAGTTTTCCAGTTGTGACACTTTGGATTTTTGTCACCCGTCTGACAGATATTTCCTCTGCCAGAGCGTCTCATGAAATATTCAGTGATAAAAGACCTATTGTAGGTTTTTGTCCAATAGAATGAGGACTACCTCTAAATAGAAAAGTTATCGAAAGTTTACCAGTCTGTAATGTATTGGGTATCCTATTTAATAACTACCAACTTTGCTTTTAAAGTCATTTTGTTATTAAGACATTTTTATCTGTAAAATATCTTGCTTTGAATTTCAGCCAAATTAGTAGGCCGGTTCTACGATAAGACTGGACAGCCCACAGAGGCCCTGTTGCAAGCAGAAGCCTTATTAGCGGAAGGCCAGCAGATGAAAGCTCAGTCTGAAGCTAAGAAGGTACAATTTCCAGCCTGCAACTCGGAGTGGAGCACTGGAAGAGGCGGTAGAGTTTGGTGTTCTACTAAAAGGTAAGGGAACCACATTTTCACAAATCTAAAAGGGCACAGTCATGTGCTGATTTGCAGTGTTGCTTTAATATTCTTATGTACAAAAACATGAGGATGCACTTTTTCCCCTTCTGCAGTGGTGGAGTGATGAGAGATTGGACAGGTGTCCCACGGAAGCTGTACTCTCCAGGATCCAGTGGTGTTCGATGTGTTTGTGTTAAAGATCTCTCTACAGCAGAGGAAGATCCCAGCTTACAAAGATATGATGGCTGCCCTCCAGATGCTGAATCATGCCCTGTAGGAGATGATTAGACATCTCCTACTAATGACTACAGAAGGAGCCATCCTTCTGAGCAAACCCTGTATGATTTACTTTTTGGCACCACATCAAAGAAAACAAAAAGGACTTAAGGTAGTGATGAATCACAGCAGGACTCAGAATAAAATAAAACTCAATTCTGTAGTTTTTAATGACCTTTATGTAAAGTTGTTCTCCCTTTCCCTAGAAGAATACACCAGGAAGAGACAGACTAGATATGAGCATACAGATACAATACAATGTGCATAAAAGATTAAACAATGTGCATAAAAGGTTAACAGAGGCGAAATTTAGGTTTGTCACAATGACAAGCACAAACTGCATTTAAGTACAAAACTGTTGTAGTGGTCAAAAATATCACACATTTATCTGTACAATTTAACAATACTTAAAGGGGCCCCACTACCTGGCCATCCCTCCACATTCCCCCAAATGATCAGAAATGTCATGTAATCTTGATAAAGTGCACCTGTTAGGCTTAGAAATCAAGAAGCGTTATAACATTATGGTTGAAGACAAAAAAAAAACTCATGAGGCAACATCGCAGGGACAATGATCAGAACGATGAGGACCCATGGCTAGTCAAAAATGGAATGTTATCATTTGGAGGCAGATTTTAAAAATTTGATTCATGATTATAATCAGGACATATAAAGGCTACAAATTAAATGACATGCATAGGCATAGTAGGCATTTCCATAACTGAGGATGACTGCTGAAAACATTTTGTGAACCATGTTTTTATTCCTTGTGGATAAACTGGCTCTTAGGTTATGTTTCCTCAACTTTAAAAAACAAACAACTGCATATCCATTCAGTCTAGCTGAAGCATGGATGTGTCATATGATCTACAAAGTGCAGACAGAATCAGCCCCATTCATTTTTGTTCAGTTGTGCCATATTTCATCTGTATGGAAAAGTAATCTGTTGTCATTCTTAATCTAAATTAGCCTTGCAAATCTAATGATCGAAGCATTTTTAGTGTCACTCTGTTCCAGGTTGATGCTGTTTAAAAGAAACCTGTAAAGATTAATTTTGTGGTACAGAATTTTGGTCTTGGAGTGGATCAGCATGAATCCAGCTGATGGTGAAATAACCAATAACCAACAGAAAAACTAAAGGCCTTCTACAGGTGATATCATTGGATTGAAATGTCAGTACAACAGCTACCTGCCTGTGATAAAAGAGCTAATCGGCACAAACATTAGTTTTTTTGGAAATTAAGACACCCAGCCCAGCTGTCACCAAGCTGGAGAGCTGTTTACATCCGCGTTAAGATACTTTGATCGAAACAAACAAAATGACACGGTTTCACTTTCTATTGGAAATGTCCCTCTAGAAGATTAATAAATTGGTTGTAGACTGGAATAGTATAAAGATGACGGTCCTTAGAATGTCTTGCTTCTGACTTCCCTTCTCCTGGTGTTCCTGAAAAGCTGTGCCAAGTTTGGACAGGCTATGGCCAGAGCCGGACGATGGAGGAGATGCTGGCATCAGTACTACGACACCCCACCCAGAGTCAGTACATCGAAGCAGATGTCACACACCCTCACCGGTTTGTTCAAATCAAACTTGATGATGGGTATCTCCTTTATAGAGCACTTGTGGCACAAAAGGCGCCCACAATGGCGGCTGCAGTGAACAGGAGAGAAGAGAATTTAAGGGTAACCATATAGCTACTTAATGAAAGATGACATGTCACAGAAAACTTGGTTAAATATCAATGCAATTTGATGAAAACAAATGCTCTGAAAGTAAATTTGCTTATGCCATAAGAAAAGCCAAAAAAGGTGATCAAAGAAAATAATTATGTAAGACTTTTAAAAAATTTGAGCAGGCGATGCATATCTGAAAATTCCAGTTAACTAACCAGTGATGTTTCCGTGTGGTAACGCCAAACTTTGCACCACATTCATAGCAGTTGGACCCATCACACCAAGGGGGCTCTTTGGACAGCATATCTGCAATGAAACAAAACCCTTAGTTATTATCATTAGTTATTAGTTAGATCAACAACGGGGATGGGTGCTGGTAGCTTGCCTAGAAGGCGGAAGAGCAACTGTTTGGTTGCAACTTGGTAGTTGAAAATGTTGATGCCCTGATTATTAGTGACGCCCAGTCGAGCCCCAGCCCTCACAATGGCACGGCATAGGTTTGCATTTCCCTTCATATAGGCCAGGAGCAGAACTGGAATGAAACACAGATCACAGTTGTTCCACTGTCAGGGTCGAACATAAATATCATGTTATTTGTACAGAAATAATCGTGTACCTGTGTTTCCTTCATTGTCCGGTTTGTCCAGGGGGTATTCAGGCATGCACTCCAGGAACAATTCAAAAATGGCAGCAGCATTTTCTTTGCCATAATGGCCTAGCACATGCATCGGTGACTGACCCCTAAACAGACAGTACATCAACACTTACATATGTTACAAAAACAAAATGCATAAGAATCATTTAGTGGACTGAGTGTACCTGAGATTGAAGGCCTCAGCATCAATGTTGGACTCTGTGAGAAGGGTTCTGACATTGTTAAGGCGGCCCTGCATCACAGCCAGATGAAGAGCTAAAGAAAAAAAAGAAAAAGGGAAAAAGATTTTTAAAAAAAATAATAAAATGCATTAGACAACAGAATTAAGTCTTTTTAAGAAGTTTAACAAAGATTTTTCTCTGGGGAACCCCACAAACATGTTGAAATCAGCTTCACAATGCTAAAGGATTGAACAAATGGTTTGTTGATACCATTATTGGACAATAAACTTCACTTGGGAGTAGTATTTCAACACTTTCCGGTGATTTATTAAACCATTACAATCACTTGGCACATTTTGCTACAAATAAACAGCTTTGTGCCTTTACATGGTTATATGTAATAATACACCTGTGCCTCATTTAGTATGCTTGGGTGTGTAGGTATGTAAATTTGCCCTGTCTAAGCACCACTGCTCCCCTAGGTGCAGCCATTCACCCACCATTTGCAAAAGCACTTAACTCCTTGCCTCAACAAGAATATTTTTTCCCCATATGAAGCTCCAAATTGTTCTGCAGAATGAGCAGACAGGTGGACCCCACACAAAGCAAAATAATGAAGAATGTAACGTACCGTTGTTGCCATTCTCATCCTCAGCAGCAAAATCTATACCATTTTCAAGCAAGACAGAGCAAATAGTGGCCAAGTCCTGCTGGGCTGCCAGATGAAGCGCTGTCTGCCTGTGTTTGGTCAGCTCATTCACTTTGGCTCCAGCAAGCAACTGTAAGCAGAAAATGTCAAAACTATTTAAAGCTGCACAACTCTAAAAAAACAAAGAAAAAAGCACACCAGGAGAGAAAATTTGGGGTTTCTACCAGGTTGCGGACGATAATCTCAGAGCCAGCCTGTACAGCCAGGTGGAGAGGAGTGAGTTTGGCTGCATCCTGAACCCGGGAGTTGACATTAGCTTGGACACTGATGAGGAACAAGACGCTTTCAATGTCTGAGTTTTGAACAGCCACATGGAGGAAATTCCTCCCTTTGTTGTCCACCTGGTGAGAAACAAGAATTTAAGGTTAATACCACTTCATTCTTTTATCAGTGCTATGGAGACGGGCGGGTGGATTTATTGCTGTAATACCTGTTCAGCAGCACCTGGCTCCCTCTTGAGGATTGCTTCTGCTGCCTTATTGTTTTTGTACGTCATAGCACAAGCAAACGGAGTCATTCCCTGGCGGTCACGAATGTTGAGCCGGATGTCAGGATGGGAAATGAGGAGCTGTATGATGACATTGTGCTGGTTGCTAATGGCAGCATGGACTGGAGCTCGGCCCTCTGCATCCTGAACAAACACATTTGAACATAGCTGAAGTTAAATTGTTTTTACTTACAAATCTTTAAAAAACAGAACACTCAAAGAAAATATCATGAAAACAAAAACAGAGAAGACATGAGACAAATGTAAGTCAAATGAATAGGACCAACCTGTGCATTAACATTAGCTCCAAACTCTAGAAGGCACTGCACCACCTCCTCCAATCCCCAGCTGCTTGCCAGGTGGAGGGGTGTTTGTCCGTCTCGGGCTTCTTCATCGCCTTCCCCATTTGGGCCAGGCTGTCTGGGGCTGTTTACATCACAACCACTATCCAAACATAGGCAGGCAATCAGTTAAAACACAAAGTTACTTTCCTGAGTGTGTTTGAAAAAAAAATAAAAATTAAAGAAATCAAATCTAAAAAAAAAAAAATTGCAAAAGCAGACTAGTTTTATCTATATTCAAAAGATGTGTCCATCCATTTTCTGAACCGCTTAATCCAATTGGGTCGCGGGTGTGCTGGAGCCTATCCCAGCTATCAACGGGCGAGAGGTGGGGTACACCCTGGACAGGTCGCCAGTCTGTCGCAGGAGAGACAGACTGGCCGACATGGAGAGACAGACAACCATTCACACACACACTCACTCCTAGGGAGAATTTAGAGTGCCCAGTTAACCTAACATGCATGTCTTTGGACAGTGGGAGGAAGCCCACGCATACACGGGGAGAA